>WNWK01001361.1:255000-290473 GCA_009830355.1 Cherax destructor
TATTTGTTTTATTTTACGATGTTAATTATCTTACTCGAGTCCCAACGTTACAATATTTAAGCTTTCTGTTAATTAATGAATATCTTTCAAAGCAAAGTAGGTTTCATAAACATATATTACGTATATTTAAACACAAATGAGCCACTTTATTATGTACAACCTTCTTGAGCTGGGTAGGACCCCCCCTTTGCCCATAGAAGTTAGAACAACCAGCCTGAATTCGGGGCTTGGATTCAACAAGATGCTGGAAACATTCCTGAGAGATCCTGATCCATGTTCACATGATAGCATCAAGCAGCTGGTGCAGAAGGCTTTGTTCAGAGGGCCAACAGCTCCAATGATGGGTGGGTCATATGAATAAGACCCGCGTCAGGAAACACTTGTCCTGTTTCCTGACAGAGCTGGGTGGTACGGTTACAGTTCATGTTTTAAAGGTACGTATATGTAACCTCTAGAACTGACTGGGGACGCATTGCCTTGGAGAGAATAAGCGCACTTCAAGGAAAAAATCTAGAGGTGTTTCCTTGGAGCTGTTAGAATATTTTATTCCCCTACCACCCCTATATGCATTGCGTTTGACTTTAATTAAAAAAGATACATTAGGAAAGAGAACAAGATGCATGACATCAGTTAGTTTAGTTTGATATCTTTATTATGCACCCCATACCCATCCTGTGGGCGGTAGTCAAAAGATTACAGAGGTACATAATGGGTCCAGGGACTGGACCCCAAAGTTTTGATAGCTGAGCAAGTTACAAAGGTAATGAACTCACAAGTTACAAAGGTAATTAACTCACAAGTTACAAAGGTAATGAACTCACAAGTCACAAAGGTAATGAACTCACAAGTTACAAAGGTAATGAACTCACAAGTTACAAAGGTAATGAACTCACAAGTCACAAAGGTAATGAACTCACAAGTTACAAAGGTAATGAACTCACAAGCTACAAATTACATCACAGAGTGTTTATCTCGAATACTTCGTCAGCTCCCCGGCGGTGGGTAGTGTGACCAGCATACTGCAGGCATTTCCTCTCTGGATCGCAACACTGTCACTGGGAAAGAAAGCTAGTCGCTTTAGGGTCCATGGTTTCTGTGATGAGTTTGTCACCCAACTCAGAAACCTGACTGGACACTTGTCCGATGCTCCGAAGGTTTCCAATCCTATATAAACAAAGATATAAACAACCTACAAAATACTTTCAACTTGTCCCAATGTAATATCCCCAGATTGTAATTTGAGTAAACTTACTGACTGCTATAAATAAAAAAGGTGTACAAATTAAACAAACTATGATCAATTTCTCTAGTATAAGTAGTTTGTAAGCCATTAAATTTAGTTTGCCCATAATGCCATGGCATGATAATGGCTCTCTTTGCACTGCAACTCATTATTGTAATTACAAAATCCCAATGTAAACTTGCAAGGAAATGAAAATTTGTATTTGAATTTGTAGCATGGTGCCAACCTACTGTATTTGTTGATCTGGGTTTCCCTAAAACTAGTGGCATCACTATTTCATCTTTAGAGTACTGAAGGTGAGTGCCAGCCAATGTAAACAAACGTACAGGTGTAGTCCCCTGTGGTTTAGCGCTTCTATTTGATTATAATAATAATAACAGGTGTAGTCCCAAGCAATCTGTCTTACCATCTTTCGAGGGTAACATGGTGACTCCATCTGGTCGCTTTTGGCTGTCATCATAATGGCAGTGGTGTTTTCATACCCGGTCCTATTCCATATGGGTTATATGGTGGAAACATCCCATTGTGTACTGTGAATTACTAGGTAGGAATTAATGCCTCCTGGATCAGGGCCTGATCAGCTAGGCTGATACTGGCAGCCCTACGCAAACTGACATATAAACCACAGCCCGGCTGGTCAGGTGCCGACTTAAGTTGCCTGACTTTAGGAAACAGTGTTTCCTGACTCGAGTCTTAGTCATATGATGACTAGTAGCTGTAATTTTTGGTCATCTGACCGAGGCCTTCCACAGTCTTACCGGTCCACCCCCTTTAAAAATTTAGGTTATGTTAGTAGTTATTAAATGTGTGACAATGATGAACCTCCCACATAAGCGACAAAGCCCGACTTCTTTCCAAGCATAGCAGGGGCCCCACCAGTGAAAATGGATCCACATACAGGAGTCATGCCATACCTCGAAAAGAAGTCTGACACTATTGAAAACAATATTCCTTTCTTAGCAGTTCATCAGCAATTTCTGTCTCTACGTACTGTACAAACACTAACATCAGCAATCAACATAGGTTCTCTTAAAATAATCATAAACCTGATTGTCTCTCATTTCCCAGGTGCTGTGACCCCTATAGGTTAACACTTCCCTCTAAATATAATACTACCAATAATCATAGTTTTGGTATCTGGCTCCATACATCATGTTTCAGTCCCCCAGGAACGGTGTTAAGGGAAGGAAGCTGAAGCCCTACAACAACTTCTAATAAACATAAAAATAATAACAACGCTGCTTAACGACCAGTTCCCTATCACCTTCCAACCAGACTGCCACCCCTAAGCCTATTATATAAAACTGGAGCCGCCCCAGCAGTCCCTCCACATAATATAAGTTTTTTGGACTTCTTGCCTCACTGTTAGCTTTTGGAACATTTCAAAGTATGACCACCTGAATCACCCACTACGGTAGAACCACCTGTCATGGTGGAACCGCCTATCATGGTATAACCACTTATCTTGGTAGATTTAGATTTTGCCACCGAAGTGGCTAGTTTATTGTGCACCCCATATCCATCCTGTGGTAGAACCTCCCACCAAGGCAAGGTTAGCCACCCATGATAACCCAAGAAAGTGTGTGTCATCCTGGGGTTCTTCAGTCTTGTCTCCCAGGATGTGGCCCACACCAGTCGATTAACACCCAGGTACTTACTGCTGTACTAGGTGAACATGGACAGCAGGTGTAATGAAACATGCCCAATGTTTCCACTCAAGCCAGAGATTGAACTATGGCTTGGCAAGTGCATTGCCAAGCCATGGGACACCTAAATGCTAACGTGTCTTTTATCATTCTTACTGAGACCTAGCTTAAACATGACACAGTTGACATCTTTGCTTTATCTGGGTACACAGCTATACATAAGTGCAAATCTGATCAAATTGGGGTTGGTATTGCAGTGTGGTACTCTAATGAACTCTCAATACTGACAAGACCTACTTCATACAGTTTGGAAGCAAAGCCACAAATGTTCCACTTAACATAACACTCAATAGTACACCCATCACAAGACTCACAGAGGGAAAATTCCTAGGAATCCACCTTGACAGTAGCCTTAAATTCCAAACACATATACAACAAATTTCCAAGAAAATCTCGAAGACAGTAGGCATATTATCAAAGATACGCTATTATGTACCTCAATCAGCTCTCCTTGCACTATATCATTCACTTATCTACCCGTATCTCACCTATGGAATCTGTGCATGGGGATCAACAACGTTAAATCACCTTACACCACTCATAACAACAAAAGGCCGCAGTCAGAATGATAACAAATTCCCACTCTAGACAGCATACTCCACCAATATTCAAAAGTCTCAAACTACTCACCGTAAAGAACATTCATACTTACTCTTGTGCCTACTACATATATAAAACTTTACACTCTAATATAAACCCTCTGCTCAAAATTCTCCTCACCAACTTTAATAGGACCCATGACCACAACACAAGAGACAGATCACTTTTTGATATACCCCGTGTTCATATCAACCTATGTAAAAGTTCTATGCACATAAAGGGCCCCAGAATCTGGAATTCATTACCAGTAAATATTAAGATAATCTTGTCTGAAAATCAATTTAAGACAACTCAAAAACCACCTACTCACCCAAAACTAAATGATCATACTATAAACTACTTTGAAAAATGCTCATTATTACTTTCCTATACAATAATCTCAATTTTTAATAATATGTTACTATTATGTTACCCCCTAATCATATTATAAGTTAATGTCAAAAATGCTCAATGTTATTTTCCTTAAGATAATCTCAATTCCATATTATCATTCAAGAATCTTAACACCTGTAACAATCTAATATCATTATATAATAATTTAAACAGTAAAATTTCATCATATTGTAATTTTGAAAATAATTTTTAACTAGAATAAACTCAATAAATTTCTCTAATATTAAGTACATAGTCTTTAAGGACTAGAATAAGCTGCCCCTAATGCCATGGCATGTCAGTGGCTCTCCTTGCACTCAATTTACATTGTAACTACCGATACCTATGTAATCTGCAATCTGCAATGAAATAAAATTTGTTTGTTTGTTTGTTTGTATTACTTATACATGTACCAAGGATGAAAATGGGGAATATATATATGTATCTGTTTCCTGACAAACCTTACCTAACCTCTTTGATATCCCAAGTCAAACTAACCCTGTTTATTATTATAATCAAAAGGAAGCACTAAACTGACCAGGGTCATATAGCACTGCAGGGTAGGAATTGATGCAGGATCTTAGGATAAATAAGGGTGGAGATAACAATAAAGATAAAGTTAGGAGGGGCTGTGAGGAGTGCTAAAGGAAGGATTATCAAAGTTTGTGTAAGATAAGATAAGATTTCTTCGGATTTTTAACCCCGGAGGGTTATCCACCCAGGATAACCCAAGAAAGTCAGTGCGTCATCGAGGACTCTGTCTTATTTCCATTGGGGTCCTTAATCTTGTCCCCCAGGCTGTGACCCACACCAGTCGACTAACACCCAGGTACCTATTTGCTGCAAGGTGAACATGACAACAGGTGTAAGGAAACACGTCAAAATGTTTCCACCCGCCGGGAATCGAACCCATCAAAAAGTCGAAGAGGGAGTCTGTGTCAAAGGTGGGTCCGTCAGCAAGGAGGGAAAATAAAGTAAGGGTGTTAGAGGAGTGACAACGTCGGAGGAAAATTCTGCATGCTCGTTGATAGACAGGACAGTCCAATTGAATATGGGAATTTGAAATAGGAACTAGACAATTCTCACAAAGTGGAACAGGATGCCTCTCCATGAGATACCCATGAGTTAGACGAGTGTGTCTGATGCGAAGACAAGAGAGTGTTGTCTCCCAACCTCGGTATCAATGACAAGAAGGCCAGAAACCCAAACTTGGTTTGATAGAATGTAATTTGTTATGAGTCATATCTGCCCAATGTTGTTGCCAATGGCTGCAAAGGTGGGTAGAGATTATAGCAAAATAGTCAGAGAATGGAATACCTCTATATGAAACTGGTAGGTCATGTACGCAGATCGCACAGCAGAGTCTGCCTTCTCATTGCCCTGAACACCAACATAACCAGGGACCCAACAGAAAACGATTTCTTTATTTTTGCTAGTAATGTGGCATAACCAAAGTTGTATACGAAGAACTAGGGGATGAGGTGAATCAAATTTTTAATAGCTTTCAAAGCACTAAGAGAGGCTGAGACAATTACAAATTTTGAAGGAGGCATGGATGCAATACGGATAATTGCAGTGAGAATGGCATTCAATTCAGCTATAAAAATGCTAGGCGAGTCTAATAAATGACCTCGCACCACACTGTCAGGAAACAATGCTGCAAACCCAACACCATCAGAGGATTTAGAACCATCAGTGGACACTGCAACGGCATGAGAATGAGTTCGGAAGTGATTAAGAAAAAGAGAGCGAGAAGCAATTGTAGTGGTTTGGGCTTTCGCGCACGGCAGTGGGGAAGAACAGACACTAACTGTCGGAACTTCCCAAGGGGAAAGTGAAACGTTAGATGCTAGATGAACATATAAAGGGGGGAACTGAAGAGAAAACGAGCGATTGAAGATGAAGAAAAAAGGAACGGAGAACAAATGATGGACTTTTGCTAATGTTCGTTACTATCCTGTATGTAGAAGGATCATGAAGGTCATGAGAGTGGACAAAATAGAAGAGGCAGCGAGTATCGCAACGATCGTTCAAGAATGGGACATTTACTTCTACATAGAGGCCCTTGACCGGTGAGGAGCGAAAAGCACCTAGGCATAAACGTACCTGATGATGAATGGGATTGAGTTTAGAAAGAGTTGCAGGAGAGACCGCAGAATATATCTGGTCACCAAAATCTAGCTTTGATAAAATTAGGGCTGAATACAGTCGAAGGAGGGTTCGATGATCTGCCCCCTATGAAAGACAAACGAAGGTTTTAAGGAGGTTTAGCCAGCTATGGCAAATTGCTTTCAGGGAAGTAACGTGAGGTTTCCAAGACAACTGGTGATCAAACAATAGGCCGAGAAATCTGACCGTATCACATTCAGGGATTCGTGAGCCATACAGATACAATGGAGTATCAGGGACGATTGAACGTCTGGTGAAAGTAATTGTTTGTATTTTAGCACTAGAAAATTTAAACCATGCTGTTGACAGCATTCTGGAGTGAGGCTGCTACTAGGCGACAGTCAGTGCCTGCACAAGCTACATGTATAGCGAAATCATCAACATAGAGTGATGACCAAATACTATTAGATAAGATAACAAATGTCAGATCATTTATAGCAAGGAGAAAAAGGGTGGTGCTAAGGACACATCCCTGAAAAATACCTTCAGCTTGGACAAAGTCCGGGGAAAACAAATTAGTATTAACCCAAACACGGAAATGGCTCAAAGATAAGAAGTTTGCAAGAAAAAATGGCAGATTGCCTCGGAAGCCTAAGGAGTGAGCTTGGGCCAAGATATTATACCTCCAAGTAGTGTCATATGCCTTTTCAATAACTTTCCCAAACCTGACAGCAGTGGAAAGATGGCCAAAATCTTGATTGTGGTTTGACTGAAAACAATTTGTTGCATTCTAACTTGGATTAGTATTGTTGCCAGTGGTTTCAGAGTTGCTGAGAGAGCACTGGAAAATGCTAGATCTTGACTAGCTGACCAAGTGGCTGAGTCTGGTTGTTCACCGGCCTGAACACTGGGGTATCCAGGGACCCAGTGAAAATTGATGTCTTTATGTTTATTAGAAATGCAGCATAACAGTTTCTGTACTTACTTGGTTCTCTTAATTAATTTTTTGGGCCTAATTTTTTAGGAAATTAAGATTCATTTACTTGTTTTTCCGTTATTCCTTTTGCATACATTGTGTGTTATTACACCATACAACACCTGTTGAAGGCTTTTGCAAAGTCTGCATATAATCACATTTGCATTCTTTTGTCTTCCAGTCCATCCAATACCAAATAGTGGTACAGCAATTGAAAAACAGAAGCAACTAGCTTTAAACCCATTTTGCTTGGGTTGTGCAAATGATTAATGGCAGCAGTTTAGGTATATTTCCTTCTCTTTATTTCAGCTGCATAAAGCAAAGAATTGACACTTTTTAATAATGAGTGTCAATTCCTTGGGTGAGAATGAAGTCACTTTATTGGAATTTGTCCAGCAGTGAAGCCCTCTCACACCATATCTCTTATGCATAATGGTTAAGAAAATTACAAGACTGACCATTGAGCCTAACATGTACTATATGCTGCATAAGAATAATATTGATATGGTATGTTTGATATACCTTTGATGAATTTCAAATTTTTTTTCTACTCCCAGAGCCGAGCCTTGGGCCAGGTTCGTCTGGTGCTTGCCTGATCAATCACGCTGTTGCAGCTGGTGGTCCACTGACCCACATATCCATCACAGCCTGGCTAATATGGCAACTGGTAAAGATATGCACTTGTTTAGTTTCCTCTTGAAAACTTCTACACTTGTCCCAACAGTGTTTCTGATACTATCTTCTGGTAAGATGTTGAATAGTCTGGGGCCATGGATGTTGATACAGTGTTCTCTAATTGTGCTTTTCACTATTTATTTTACACTTCCTCCCATATCTTTCATTCCAGTACATATGCTGTTATGGCAGTGTAGAGATTTCTGAAAAGTCTTCATTTATCTTTAGGTTAAGCATGAGATAATCACTGAGTGGAAAGTAATAAGCATGGGGCAAATTTTTAATTTATTGATCTTATGAATAGATATGCAAAGACTACACTTTGCACTTACATACAAAAACATGAATTTGTATTAACAAATGAAGTCAGGACTGTAACACAAGCATTGTATAGAGAAGCTCAAACCTGCATCTTTGTGATTCTATCTTAAAAAATATAGAGGGAATCCTTTATTAAACTATATAATATACTGTATGGGCCTCCTAGAAATTAAAATTTTACATCAGAAGAACCCAGAGAATTTTGACTCTAGTATATGAACACATTTGTACCTCAATGCAGGAGATCTGAGAGCTTATGAAAAGTGATTCCAAATGTGTTTGAAAAATAAAACTTCAAACTGTTAATGGTCACCCATAATGCAGTGATATTCATGGAATATTATATACATTTACCTTGCTAGTACAGTATGCTAAACTCAGCCAATAAGTGCCTTAAATTCCACATACACAGTAACTGACAGTTTGAGAATTTCTGCCAAACACACCTTTGAAAGGGGATTGTGCTATGTAAGTCTGAAAAGGAATTCCTTAAATTGTAAATCACAAAAATAATATTGGAAATCTAGACACAGAAGATAAATATACATAAATCAAGCATATAATATGCTGTATCATTTTTTTGCTAATAGTATATTACAAAACATTCCTTACAGTAGACATAAATCAACCTTACAACAAAGAGAAGTAGCGTCATCTTTGTGAAGTTACATACTTAGATTTTATCAATATATATTATCAGAACTCAGTCATAAGAAGCTTTGGCCTAAGAAAAATGTAAATTTTTAAGTAATAAATTGATTTTTTAATTTTATATGCAGTAACAAAAGTTTATGAAACTTGGTACTGTACTGTATGTTAAAAAAGTAGTGTACCAAGACCCCCATTTATATATATACTACCTACTCTCTTTTTTAAGTGCAAATACATTTCCTGTCTGTGGTAAGTTTTTTTTGCATAAGAGCTTTGACCAGTGTCAGAGAATCATGCTTTTTCACAAAATGTAAAAGAAAAATAATGTTGATAAAGACACAAGCAGCAACTGTAAACTTTATTTGAGATGTTTTGCCAACAAGAATGTGAAACCTTTTCTTAAATAAAGTTGCCAATTGCTGCTCGAGTGTCTTTATCAGCTTCAACTCATTGGCTTTTCTTTATCATCTATGCTGTTAAAAAATTAAATATTATGCTCACTAATCATAAACATACAAATACAATGGACCCCCGGTTTACGATAGTCTCCAAACTCGCCCTTTTATGTAAGTTTATTTTTGTAAGTGCTTTTGTAAGTGTATTTTTGGGGTCTAAAAGGACTAATCTAATTTACATTATTCCTTATGGGAATAAATTCGTTCGGTAATGGCACTTGAACAGCATTCTTGAACGAAAAAATGACGAAATCCGGGGGTCCACTGTATCTGTAAAATAACTATTTTTTTCAGTCATTTAATACACAATATGACTATCTAGTGTTCAGAATTGCAAAATGATATTTTTCACAAAACACAATATACAAATTGTTATTAGCTACTGTGCACTACTGCTAAGTTCAAGTAGAAAGTAGACTAGAACAAGAAACATATTTATGAAAAGAATAATTATAAAAATGTGAATCCTTCTGAAGTGTTCTGCTAACTGAGGCGACAATGTGAGAAGCAACAACTTTGCTACTGTAGTCCATAACTAAGGCAATGAGTGACCAGTTCTATGAATACCAGTACCATGAATGAATAGTACTGTGACCTGAGTTCAGATTAAATTGCTGGCTCTGTGAACTCTACCATTCACACCACAAGAGCTGAATAATAAACAACAGATTTTTACACAAATAACCTGCACATGGAGAGAGGAGCTTACCACAACATTTCATTCCGACTTTGACCGAAATGGTCCAAGTCGGACCGAAACGTCATCGTAAGCTTCTCTCTCCTATGTGCAGGTTATTTGTGTATTTTCCAGTCACAGTATTGCGCCTTTTTGTTATTTAACAGATTTTTACAAAATCACAACAAATTATGTAGATATGATACTAATATTATTTCTAAGTACAGTGGTACCTCGGTTAACGATGGTCCCCAAACTCGCCCTTTTATGTAAGTTTATTTTTTTAAATGCTTTTGTAAGTGTATTTTTGGGGGTCTAAAAGGACTAGTCTATTTTATATTATTCCTTATGGGGATAAATTCGTTTGGTAATGGCATTTGAACAGCATTCTGGAACGAAAAAATATCGTTAACCGAGGTACCACTGTATACCACTAAAATCAGTTCATATCTGGATATTTTGTGAAAAGTGTGAGAGAGAAATTATTAACCTATAATGGGATTAAAAAGGAAAGAAGACAGATGCTGGGTTTACAAAAGTTTTAACTTATAATGTCATTGAAGATTAAGAAGAGGACTGTATGAGTGATTTGTATTAGAGAACTTAACCCTTAAATGATGGCCTCTGGTTAACCTTGCCCCTTCACCCTTTCTGTGAGCAGTTTTTATTTCTTGCTATTTTTTATATATGAATGTACAGTATTAAGACAGAAAATGTTAAATATGTAATATAGGAGGTACCTACAAGGAAAAGGGGATGTCTTCATGAAAAAGGGTTCTTGATCCAAAGAATTGGAGCTACTGCACCCATTTCTTTGACCTCATTTTCTGTCATTTCCCAAATACTGTATGACTCTTACAGATTTAGTGCTTCCCCCAGAAAATAATAATTATATTCATCTTATAACTCTTCACCAGTTTCTAGAAAATATGAGCCTACAGCTCATTTATAAAATAAACAAAAATCATAGCATTTGATACCAAAAATGGAGAAAAATATAAGTTCTGAAATTCAGTCAAAGGTTGCATTTTGAATGTCCTCAGTTGGAGATAAGCATTCTTAATGCTGTGCATTTATTACTTCCTATTGGCTATATTATTAACTACTACTATTTTTTGCAACTTAGATGTTTGTAACTCAGGATCCTACAGTACTAAATTCCTATGAACAATGAATTTTTTAATACATTACCATTCAATGAAATAATGATCTTGTGGTCCTCAAGCTTGTTGACACAGGTTAACAAAATCTTGCATAGCACCCAAATATTTATTATATTGTATTGTACAGTAGTACAATACTGTACTCAGCAGAGTATGTACTTACAAAATATTCAGTTTTCATCTTTGCAATAGCTGAAACTATTTACAGTACTGTACATTATACACATAGGTTGGTAAATGTTTTAACATGTGTTTCAGTGTGTGGTACTTAAGGAGTAAGGTACCATTTCCCCAAAAGAACTGTACGTATAGTGAAATTACAGTGTTATTTCTATCACAAAGTTGCGGAATAGCCTGCATTGGTACTGTGTTTACATATGCCATGTGTTCAACACTTCCCTCAAAACAGTATGACCTAATTAAGTGATTCATTTAATTATATCTTTAGAGCACATTATCATTCATCCAAAAGCACTTTGAACTTGCTTGTACATTTCTGCTCATGTTACATAAAGTTTTATTTATTGTTTGATCAGGCCATAATATATTTTGTATATATCACCAATAGTATCTATCACTTTCACTGTTGTTTAGTAAAATTTTACATACTAACACTGGTGCTCTTGTCCCTTAAAACACTGTTTTGTCATGATGCTCACCTGCTAAGGCAGGAGTTTCCAAACTGTGGTATGCATATTCCTCAGGGGTAAGTGAAGGGATTTTCAGGGGTTACATTAGTGAGTTATTATAATTTGTTGTGTTATTGTCATCAAAGATTTTCCAATTTTTTTTATTTATATTATGTACTTTATAAACAAACATTCCCAAATGTTGATACAACCGTGTTTAATAGAAGAAGCACTGTATTTCAGTGCTATACACAAAAATGTATCAAAGTACAGTACAGTGGTACCCCGGTTTACGATATTTTTTCATTCCAGAATGCTGTTCAAGTGCCATTACCAAACGAATTTATCTCCTTAAGAAAAGTTGTAAAATAGACTAGTCCTTTAGACCCAAAATTACACTTACAAAAGCATTTAAAATAAACTTACATAAAAGGGTGAGTTTGGGGACCATCGTAGTACCACTGTATATTCTTATTGTAAAAAGATCAGTAGTCCATATGTCTGTTAGGCATCAGCACCACCACAATGGAGCTTCTCCGCCTGACCAAGCGAGTGAGCATTGCTCTTACACTATTAACTCCAGTGCTGTGAATAGTTGTGTCTTTCATCTGTTGTGCCAAGATTCTTATGCTGAACATAAAGCACTACTTATCCACACTGAGGTGTGTTACTCTCATGAGGAAATGTAGTTGCTAGAGTTAAATCTCCAAGACAAGAAATGGTTGAATTTTTTTCTTGAGAGGGAAAGATAATCTAAGATTTTCTAAAAAAATATCTCTGACAAGGATTTAAAGTTGAAATTACCATGCCTTAATGACATACTTTATCATCAAAATACTGAAAATGTTGATACAAAACCATTTCACAACACTGATGTCGCTGGTAAAATTAGGACATTTACCATGAAACCTAAATTTTGGACATAAAATATCAATGAATATGTTAACTGTAGTGTAGGCACACCTCTGGCAAGACAGTGATGGAGTGAATGATGATGAAAATGTTTCTTCTTTTTTGGGTCACCCTGCCTCGATAGGAAACGGCCGATGTGTTAAAAAAAATAAAAATATCAACACAGTAAAGTTTCACTTCTGAAAATTTGGCAGCAGCTCTTAAGGATGAAGAAACTGGCTAAAATGACCTCAGAAAGCTTATTCAGAAACTGTCTTTGCTGTTTAACAAAATTAGGTCTTGGTTCCCAGACTTAAAAGAGGGAGATGCAAAATTCATGTGTAACCCATTCACTCTGGATGTACCCTCACTCGCTCTCTGACAGCATGCATAAGAAATCTGCAAAGGTTGTCAATGACTAAATTCTTGTTACAGATGAGCTAGTCATATTCCCTAGTTACAAACATGACAATAACAAACTTTTAACATTTACCACAATATACCTACACAAACATGGATTCTCTTTTTGTGCATCATTAAGATCAAATTTTGTGCTATGTTCATTGTAGAGGATGACCTCAGGGTGGCTCTGTCAAAAGCAACACCCAAAATTAAAGCCCTGACTTGAAATAAGTAGGCACATCCTTCACACTAAATTTACCACAAGCTAAAAACAGTGTAAATATTTATTGTCCTGATTAACTATTTCTAGTTTATACCTAAATTAGCATCTTCAATAATGTGTATACTGCTTTTCTTAATATGAAGATACAGTATTACTGTAATAATCTTTTTTTGCAAGTACAATATGAGGCACTGAGGGAAAAAACAGACGAACTCAGCAGCAAGCAAAAAGTGCATAGTAAGTGAAAATTGTGTTTATACAAGTGTTCACCAGTCTTTAAAATGAGACCAGTTTGATCAAAATTGTATGGTTGGCTTTTGAGATACTGTTGCAAACATGTTGCAGATGTTTGTGGGTGATCTTCTCAAAAGTGACATTTGGCAAATTTTTTGGGGTTTTATTTTATAAAGGCTTGTAGGTGATTTTCACAAAAGTGACATGTGGCGAGTTCATCGTTGCTCACAGTAAAAATTTATGTATGAGTAAACAAAGTTTTTGTTTTGCAAGTTTATCTTTTCTCTATTGAAAATATACTGTTAAACAGATAAGTTAATTTGTATGTTCTTCATCTTACACATTATTTGCAAAATGTTATTTTTGACCTCTGTACAAAGGAATACACAGAGATGATAATACAAAACATCAAGGGGTGCAAGATTGACGCTGGTTTAGGAATTGCTGTGCTAAGGTTTTACATATTCTATTTTGTCTTCATCAAAACAATATTTATTGGAAATATGTAGTATAACTAACCACTGGTATCATTGTCACTGTTCTTAAATACTATTATACAACAATAATACCAGTGTTCTCTTTCTGCAAATATTGTCTCACCATGATATCCACGTCAGCACTAAACAACAAACACAAACACACACACATATGCGCACATACAGTAAATACAAATACATTTTTTATTATTATTAACACATCGACCATTTCCCACCAAGATAGGGTGGCCCAAAAAAGAAATACTTTCACCATCATTCACTCCATCACTGTCTTGCCAGAAGCGCGCTTACACTACAGTTTATTTAACTGCAACATTAACACCCCTCCTTTAGAGTGCAGGCACTGTACTTCCCATCTCCAGGACTCAAGTCCGGCCTGCCGGTTTCCCTGAATCCCTTCATAAATATTACCCTGCTCACACTCTAACAGCACGTCAAGTCCTAAAAACCATTTGTCTCCATTCACTTCTGTCTAACACACTCACGTATGCTTGCTGGAAGTCCAAGCCCCTTGCACACAAAACCTCCTTTACCCCCTCCCTCCAACCTTTCTTAGGCTGACCTCTACCCCACCTTCCCTCCACTACAGATTGATACACTCTCAAAGTCATTCTATTTTGTTCCATCCTCTCTACATGTTCGAACCACCTCAACAACCCCTCGTCAGCCCTCTGGATAATAGTTTTGGTAATCCCGCACCTCCTCCTAATTTCCAAACTATGAATTCTCTGCATTATATTCACACCACACATTGCCCCCAGACACAATATCTCCACTGCCTCCAGCCTTCTCCTTGTTGCAACATTCACCACCCATGTTTCACACCCATGTAAGAGCGTTGGTATAACTATACTCTCATACATTCACCTCTTTGCTTCCATGGACAAAGTTCTTTGTCTCCACAGACTCCTCAGTGCACCACTCACCTTTTTTCCCCTCGTCAATTCTATGATTCACCTCATCTTTCATAGACCCATCTGCTGACACGTCCACTCCTAAATATCTGAATACATTCACCTCCTCCATACTCTCTCCCTCCAATCTGATATCCAATCTTTCGTTACCTAATTTTTTTATCCTTATCACCTTACTCTTTCCTATATGTATTCACTTTAATTTTCTTCTTTTACGTACCCTACCAAACTCATCCACCAACCTCTGCAACTTCTCTTCAGAATCTCCCAAAAGCACAGTGTCATTAGCAAAGAGCAACTGTGACAACTCCTACTTTGTGTTAGATTCTTTATCTTTTAACCCCACACCTCTTGCCAACACCCAAGCATTCACTTCTCTTACAACCCCATCTATAAATATATTGAAGAACCATGGTGACATCACACATCCTTGTCTAAGACCTACTTTTACTGGGAAATCTCCCTCTCCTCTACATACTCTAACCTGAGCCTCACTATCCTCTTAAAAACTTTTCACTACTTTCAATAACCTACCTCTTATTCCATACATTTGCAACATCTGCCACATTGCCCCCCTATCCATCCTGTCATATGCCTTTTCCAAATCTATAAATGCCACAAAAACCTCTTTACCCTTATCTAAATACTGTTCACCTATATGTTTCACTGTAAACACTTGATCTACACACCCCCTACCCCTTCCTAAAGCTTTGTTCATCTGCTATCCTACTCTCTGTCTTACTCTTAATTCTTTCAATAATAACTCTACCATACACTTTACCAGGTATACTCAACAGACTTATTCCCCTATAATTTTTGCACTCTCTTTTTGTCCCCTTTGCCTTTATACAAAGGAACTATGCATGCTCTCTGCCAAATCCTAGGTACCTTACCCTCTTCCATACATTTATTAAATAAAAGCACCAACCACTCCAAAACTATATTCCCACCTGCTTTTAACATTTCTATCTTTATCCCATCAATCCCAGCTGCCTGACCCCCCTTTCATTCTACCCACTGCCTCACGAACTTCCCCCACACTCGCAACTCTCTCTTCCTCACTCCTACAAGATGTTATTCCTTCTTGCCCTATACATGAAATCACAGCTTCCCTATCCTCATCAACATTCAACAATTCCTCAAAATATTCCCTCCTCCTTCCTGATACCTCTAACTCTCCATTTAATAACTCTCCTCTCCTATTTTTAACTATCAAATCCATTCGTTCCCTAGGCTTCCTCAACTTATTAATCTCACTCCAAAACTTTTTCTTATTTTCAACAAAATTTGTTGATAACATCTCACCCACTCTCTCATTTGCTCTCTTTTTACATTGCTTCACCACTCTCTAAACCTCTCTTTTTCTCTCCATATACTCCTCCCTACTTGCATCACTTCTACTTTGTAAAAATCTCTATATAATATACATATACAGTATATATATATTTTTTCAATAACTCTCGCAGAAACAAGTAAAAGCATATGCAAAGAAATATCACAGCTGAAGGATTTGAACCCAAATTGTCAGCTTTCCATAAGGGTAGCTAGTTGCTGACCTGGAGCCTCGGCTACAGATGCCTCATAACATTTGGTAGCTTGGTGGAATGCAAGCCATGTTTCTTCTAATGCCAAGCACACCAATGAGCCTCAATCATGGTCTCCAGCTATTTCATTCTCCTTCTGTGTGTTCTGGCCTCACATATAGGACATACAGGAGGAGACTGAAATAGCTGGAAACCATGCCAGGTGTTAGGAGAAGCATGGCTTCAAGTCCATCAAGCTACCTAATGTTATGAGGCATCTGCAGCCAAGTGGTTTAAAGTGTCGGGAGAGCTGGCTGTGATATATCTTTGTGCATGCATGCACGCATGCACTCACACACACACACACTCATTCTTTAAAGCTTAAATAAGGTATGAGTCATTATATAACAAGGGAAGCAATGAAGTTGTATATTAAATTGGTAAAAGAATAATGTGGTCAGTTACAAACCCAATATCCAAAACAAATTTATAGTATTGTCACTTCAAAATAAAACTGAAATGTGTAAGGCTCATATATACATAACATGAAAGACTTTTCAAAGAGATCACCTGAAAAATAAGAAAATAAATTTATGTATACCTTAAACATAGGGCAACCTCTCCAGCTTCGTAAGTCCAAAGGTGCAATATTTAGTAACAAGAAAAAGATGATTTTGAGTTAGTGGTGTGAAGTTAGTGAGCCAGAAGAATCCTTGATCTGTTTTTGTTTTATACTTCCTTGCCTTAATTACAATTGTATTAAAACTATGTATTCTTTATAATTAGATATTTGAAATATTGCAATTAATATTCCTCTTTAAATTCACCACTACATAACTGCAAACACACATTCATGGATAATACAATGGCTTATTATTCTTCCTAACTTTGCAATTGTTTATAATTTTCCATGAAACCTACAGGAATATTAAATTTTATAGTAGTATAACAGTAACACAAAAGTATACTGTATATGTACATGTAAGTGCCAGGGGTTAGGTTTGCACCACATGGAACTTCTATTCTGGCATGCTGTGAGTTACTGAGGTGTCTCATCATTTAGACTTGCATCTTTCTCAAATACCAATAGTTGCTCCAATAAGATAACCCAATGAATTATATCATACAGACATAAAATAATTGTAAACAAAGAATATTTTCATTACCAGATGTATGTGATGCTTCTTACACTTAGGATGCATAATTTTCAAGATAATTTTCATATTTGCTAATACATACTCAAAATTCTTGGTCAAAATCACCACCTGCCCCCTTTACAAAATTAAAGTGGAAATATATGACTAAAGGGAACAGCAATGCAAACCATGAAAATTGATAAGACCAATAAAATCAACTTACAATATGTGCTTGGGAACCAGTTAATTCCTTACAACCACAAGCTCACCTTTCTCAGTGATGGAACTACTCATGGCCATGGAAATATCACTTCCAGTGAACAAGACAGTATCAATATTCAATGTCAATGCTGTGCTGTATACTGTATTGTAGCTCTATTATGTTTAATTAACATGTACTCATTAATTACATACTGTATGATACCACTTGCACCTAAAAAAGAGGAGCACTGAAAGTAAAATATTGGGTAAAAATTCTTGAGATGAAAAATACGTATAAATAAAATAACATATCAAATATTATGGATCAGGAATGCGTCTCAGATTATAACATGGGTGTCTAGGGGAAGTTAGATTCAGAGTTCTGAACACAAATAAAGAACAATTTTCAGGAACGCATTAATGTCGTTAAGTTGTGGCCCTACTGCAGGAGCTATGACTCGACCCCTGCAACCACAACTAGGTGAGTACAGTACCCAGTGATATTAAAAAATGTTGCTGGAAACAGACCACACAAGAAATGTTTGCTTACATGTATGTGTATATGTGTGTGAGCATGTGCATATATGTGCATGTGCGCGCGCATGCGTGCATGCACACACGGACACCAACAGACTGTTACAGAAAGGTAGGAGTAACTTGATATTTTTCTTAACTTCACATTTTTCCTATAAGATGCTCCAAATTTGTTATACGGGAAGACTAAACATAGACAATGTGGCTCATTCCTGATTTCAGATTTAAAAAATTACCTGGAGAATCTGATTTATCTTTCACATACATGTACGTATATTGTTTCTCATAAACATTTTTCTGAATCTGATCTTTATATTCTATGTAGAATAGACTATTTAATTAACAAGGAACATCTATTTAGCCACTATGTATGAGCAGATTAAAGAAATTATACAGTACATCTTTAACAACAGTGAAATTCAGTTTCTTTTCTCAAAATATTTGTGATAAATTAGTCATATCTTGATGATTTGCTGTGACAAATAATTTTCCATAAAAATTGTATTTATACTGTACTCTCAATTTTTTTCATTAAATAAGTGTAATTATGAACCACTGAAATTGTTTGTTTTAAGGTTACAAATATCTTGCTACATAAAAATTCTATTCACTGCTTATAAAATTACTGTTATCATTCCTTGCTTTAAAACATGTTTCTGAAATATTTAATAATGTCAACAAGAGAGAGGATGCACTGAGCAAAACAAGAAACCCTCTACAAAATTACTGAAAAAAATTGACTAAATACACCTTCCTCAGGGTATAGATTCAATGTGTAATACAGTACCATATATGCATTTATTAATACAACAAAATTCTTCACTATAATAGCTATTGTCTGCTCAAAATGACTCGCTTGCCAAACATTTATGGATTAAATATGTAAAATTGGGTTATTTCATCAGGTATAGCAAAATTAATGAAAGTTTTAATTTTTGTGATGTATGTAGCATGTAACATTCCCAGTACACATCATCCTCTGCACATGACAAACACAGACAACATTGGACGGACAATAGGCCATGGCAGTACAGTACAGTACAGTAATTTAGCCAGATGAGCTTAAGATGAGACCCAACTAAATAAATCTGTTTAGAAAATAACGAGATGATTTTGACAAAGATTATACTGTAAGACAAATTTTTAATGGGTGAAGACTACTAAAATTTTAATTGTTTTAATGATGATAGTGGTTTTAAATATACGTACATATTTTACCTAAATGTTCAGGTCTATTATTAAAAGTTTATTATTTAATTATATCACTGGATTATGATTTATGCTGAGATCATTGAAAATACTGTAATACATTACTCTCTGGAGTTGCAGACTAAATGTATAAGGGAATATCAAAATCTGATTAACAGTAGTACTGTATTTAGAATAGTAAGCTATACTTCATTATGAGTAAAACTGTCATAAGTGACCTTGTGATAATTTAAAGAAACTTTATATAATTTCTTATCATGCCGAATAATATCTCATATCTTGAACAATTTATTTACAGTATCAGGTCCCACAATAGGTACAACTTTTTAACAGAAATTTTACTATTAATTCAATAAATCATCAGGAAAAGAACATAATTCCCTTATTATATTTCTCCCAAGTGTTACAACACAAAACTTCATACCACATATAAATGATACCTGCTACTGCATTGTATGTATGTATGTAGCAAAGTATCACACATCTTTATTAAGTACACTTTACCCCTTAGCAAAATACCTCACTTTAATATAACAGTGACTAGGTAAATATTAATGTTACTGCACCCTATTTGAAGTGGTAATATTCTGAAACACAATATCATAAAACTAATAATTATCTATTCAAAGCAATAAAGAAGTATGCAGCAGAATCTATAATAACAGCTGTTTCATGAGCAAAACTTTAGATATAAAACTGTACATATCAACAACTGGATCTGGGTCTCCAGCCTTAACAAAAATCACTAAAGCTACACTGAAGCAGAGGTTCGAGTTACATGAATATGTACAGTACTTCAGTTTTCAGATACAATATAGTGTGTCTACTCATACAATGAGTAATTTATTTTGCAAGGCAACAATAGCCCTTCACAACAGATATATCACATTCGTTCATGCCTCATATGCATATGCAAATCATTTGATGGTTCTGCTAAAAAGTTTAGAGTTATTTCTTTTTCATGTTTCCTTTCAGCAGTGTGTGCCATTTATCACTAAGCTACAGTGCAGTTATGAAAAAATCACAAATTCTGACTGAAATAAACAATGAGTTAGGCTGGCATATCAGGCTATATAAGTAACTCTTGGTTTACTATTAGCCTGCTATTTTGTCCAGAAACAATTCTTTTATTAAAATTCTCTATTACATATGAACAAACGATTTGCATACTTGTATACGCACATCAAGGGAAAACATTTTTTCATACACTTACACATATATTGTAACAATTACTAACTCGTGTAGCATTTATATTTTAATCCACACTGTACCCCTACAACTATTGTATATTAAAATTTTTCTCTCTTTGTGATACTCCATGTCTGCCAAGGAGAAAATCTGTACTAAGCAATTTAAAAAAGAACAGTGTATAATGCAACATTATCTTGAAAAAATATTGCATTAATCATAAGGGGTTGTTTGCCTGTTAAAGTTACATTATTATTTATGTAATTTTTTAATTCAACTGAGTATAATATAAATTCCTTTTAAAAGCAAAGATGAAGCATTGTAATACTTCAAACACAGAATTACAATAATTTTTGCTTTAAATTTATCAAAAGAAAATGATGTAAAAGGCTAACTGACCCCTTCCAATAATTAGTTCTAATATAATTATTAAAGCCATATATGAAACTGGAAAGTGTTCAATTATTTATGAACAAATTAATTTCAACTATTACTGTAGTCCTAATTTGAAAAACTTGATATTCTCAATGAATGAACAATGAGAACACAAGTAGGTAAGTAATATGATTGTCTTACACTTTCTGTTCAAGTGACAGATCATAATAACTTATTCTGCTATATAAGCATTATTTCTGCGATGAGAATAAAAAGTTTGCACAAGTTAATAAATGTGAGTAATAGTATTTAGTGAAATAATGAGCTTTGCAGCGAGACAAAATATGTTTAATTGGGAATTTATTACATACTATTATTATCCTATCGTATAAATGCTATGCATTTACATTCCACTTCTTTCACACACACAAGTACACTCTCTGTATCACTGATAAGTATGTTTTTTTATTTCATAATTTTCCTACTAAATACTAAAAGTTCATACAAGAACATTTCCAATTATGGTATCTGTTGTTTCCTTCCACTCTGGACATTAAGGAGAAGAATTTGAACTATTATCTTTCTCTTATGAAATAGTTACTACTTACAAAAGCATGAAATACAATGAAGTACAGATTATGTGTAAAAAAGCATTAATATGTTATTTAAGTAACCAAAATACCAGGTCTCATTCACTCATCTACAAAACACTAGAATGTCATGTAACAAGTACATCAAAAATATGTAACGACTCTCTTAAGTTTAAGGTTAAACTGGGGCATGACCAAACTGTGAATCTTTTCGTCTATCATATTCTGCTATGTGCCATGTTTGATTTAAATAAAGGAAGCGTGTAAAGAGTCTATAAAGTGTGTTACGAGCTTTTACTTCAACATACATAGCAACAAAGAATGCAACAAAGAACAGGACTCCACATGTCAAGGTCACAACTTCAGACTTTGTGAGTTCTGCATCATCATTTTTCTTAGGAACAACACGATCCTGAAATACAAAAAATTAAGCTTAAATGTACTACATACAGCATATAATGTATGGCATTAATGCACAAATTTGTATACCTAAGGGTGTATTCTCCTATTTGCATGTACTATGCCTAAGTGTACATTTGCCTATACGTATAAGTTTGCAGGGAGTAAGTTTGAGCTCTTAGTTTGTATCTATGTATTTACCTATTTGTGTGTACCTATGTGTGTGTGCTTACATATTTTATATACCAAAGTATGTACTCGTCTATTTGTGTATGCATTAATGTGTATTCACTTATTCATGAGTACTCTCCTATTTACATTTGTGGAAAACAAGCTCCACCTTCTGGGATCTTAATCACTGACTGCGATGCCTCCCTAAACCCATGCATGGGTTTTGGCACATACACTGATATTTATATCTAGATGTGTTTAACTGGTAGTTAACTTAGTGCACTTTAGTCACAATGAATAAATATTCTTGTATCTGTCAGGCTATAATTTTTGGTACTTGAGCCTTATTGTCTCTTGTATAAAGAATTGCCGGGTAAAACACACTTGCAGTTTATGACAGTACCTGAGAACTCCACTGCAACAATCAACTGATGAAGCTGCATCAAAATCCCAAGAGCTCTAACCTTCAACATCACAAGAGCCCTAACCTTCAACATCACAAGAGCCCTAACCTTCAACATCACAAGAGCCCTAACCTTCAACATCACAAGAGCCCTAACCTTCAGCATCACAAGAACTCCAACTCTGATCATCACAAGATCTCCAACCTTCAACCTCAGCCAAGTATGGCCACAGCCCCCCTCTCCACTCCCAGATGTAAAGCATCTCGAGCTTGACTTGAAGGTATGAAACAAATATGTAATGTACAGTACACAAATAACCCCACACATAGTACAGTATTAATGTACAGCAACTATTTTTTAACTGAATGTACTCTTTCTTTTAATTGTCTGAACCTCACTAAAGTTCAAGTATTGTTCTCATTGACAAAATTAAGAAGAAAAGAGCCCCCCTCTCCACTCCCAGATGTAAAGCATCTCGAGCTTGACTTGAAGGTATGAAACAAATATGTAATGTACAGTGGACCTTCGGTTTTCGTACAGCTCCCAACTCAAACAATTATGTAAGTGTATTTTCATAAGTGCTTCTGTAAGTGTATTTTTGGGGGTCTGAAATGACTAATCTAATTTACATTCGTCCTTATGGGAACAAATTCATTCGGTAATGGCACTCGAACAGCATTCTGGAAAGAATTATCGACGAAAACCGAGGGTCCACTGTATTTTTTGAAGAATCATGATAGTAAAAAAAAAAATCTGGGGTTTTGGAGGTTTGAGGAATGCAACCCTATTTTTCCTATATGTTTTTCAGTTTTCAGGAATGTGACCCACACAAATTATGAATGTCCCTTCCCCCTTCCCTTAACCTTCAGTAACCATATTCCACTTTAAATAAACAAACACATTTGATAATATCCAGTAGTTCATGCTGGCCTGCTGATACTACTGGCCCATGCTAGGCAGGTCTTTTTCAAATACAACCTTTCTCATTCATATATTTGTCCAACCTAATTTTTAAAGTTACCCAAGGTGTTAACTTCACCACTTCTGTCAAGCATCAGGAGTCCAGAGAATCTCCTGAGTTGAAAGACTCACCATGCCCTTGTCATAAGGCTGCCCCTGCCATAAGGCTTGTTATGCAGGTTTCTGCATTGCATAGTAATATGTATAGTGGAGAAAAGTGCCATAATTTTATAAACTATGTTATAATTGTGAACCATAATTTTATAAACTATGTTATAATTTTATAAATAATGTTATACATTTGTGGGCACTTTAAATTAGCTTAAACTGTAAAATGTATGGAAGTCCTGTCGTGACTTACTTTCCAAGTGTGTGTGTGTATAGCGTCGGTGTGTCAGCGTGGGCAGTCATGTGGGGAAGCGGCATGGATGACAAACATGCTGGCCAGACACAGTTTATTTAAGCTAAATTTTGTACTCCTTTTGTTTACCTGACTCAAGCCATAGGCTGCTTTAGTGCTTACCAGTAGGCTCACCTGGGCTCTGATGTGGTCAGGGCTCTGTTGGATGAGTGAGGGCTGGTGAAATTGGCTGAAATGGTGTCGGTAGGAGAGTAGGGTAGGGCATGGTGCCTGCTGGGCACTAGCCCCATACTTACATGTGTATTATGTTTTGCTTTGATATCGCAGCCTGCCGGCTTCTTATGTACGTACAGTGGACCCTCAGTTTTCGTACAGCTCCAAACTCGAACAATTATGTAAGTGTATTTTTGTAAGTGCTTTTGTAAGTGTATTTTTGGGGGTCTGAAATGACTAATCTAATTTACATTCATCCTTATGGGAACAAATTCGTTCGGTAACGGCACTCGAACAGCATTCTGGAAAGAATTATCAATGAAAACCGAGGGTCCACTGTATCTTTATTTGGGTGTACATGCTGAGGGAAATGTGGGTGTGTTTAGTTTTTGTATATATTGTTAGAAGTAATAAATACAGTGGACCCTTGGTTTTCGTTGAAAATTCTTTCCAGAATGCTGTTTGAGTGCCGTTACCGAACGAATTTGTTCCCATAAGGACAAATGTAAATTAGATTAGTCATTTCAGACCCACAAAAATACACTTACAAAAGCACTTACGAAAATACACTTACATATGTAATTGTTCGAGTTTTGAGGTGAACGAAAACCGAGGGTCCACTTTATATATTTTCCTAACAAGAAATTTTGCCTGAACCCTCTAATAACCAAACCATTGAGGTAGTGAACACTGGTTTAGCACTTTCTGTTTTGATTAGGGTAGCCCTGGATAGCTCATTTCTATGTGATATTTGTGTAACTTTTATCTTTGCCCCTAGACAAGGCCTTAAGCCACAGGCACCCCATTTTCTGCATTACAAGAGAGCCAAGTACGGGAGAATTATAAAGTTTTATGTGATAATTCAAGTTTGAAACCTGTTAAGTCAATAATCTTAATTTATTGGTTTGGTTAGAGGAAAGATTCACTATAAACTACTTACACTAAATGGTACCTAACCTTTGCATGTGCAATAAATCCATTTTTATGCCAGGTTTTTGTGTGCAATCCTGTTTATTTTTAGGGAGTTATGTGAAAATAATTCCTTGTGAATATAATAATAATTTAGCATATGTGCTTTCCTGTGTGGTTTATAATTTTATATCAGTAATTTCTGCTGTAGATAGCAAGTGTTTTGTGCTATTAATTTCCAAAATGTCTGTCACTGGTGGAAATTCTGGGAATGATAGGGATCTTGTAGAAGACCCTGAATCAAATTCCACTGTTAGTAACATTGGTAAGAAAGCAGAACTTATAAGGTTGAAATTAGTCCTAATTGGGGAAGAAAAAGAGAGGTTAAGGATTGAACGTACAAAGATCCAGGAACAAAAAGAGTTAAAAATGTTTAGGACTCAAGAAAGAGACAAGGAGAGGCAGTTTGCTTCTCAACAAGCCACGGTAAACAAGGTAGAGGCATTTAATTTGCACAAAGCCATAAAATTTGTGCGCAAATTCCTAGAAAAAGACCCAAACCAGTTTTTTCCTGTTGTTCAAAAGGACGGCCAGATCCCAAGATTAGCCGGACAAGGAATGGGCGACATTACCATCAACCCAATTAATTGGTAAAGGGTTACAAGCAGTTAATTCTCTAGAGGAACGGGACTTTTCTGATTATAATAAACTGAAGGCGGTAGTTTTACTTGCTTATCAGATGTTGCCAGAAAGGTACTGGCAGAAGTTTAGAGGACTAAAGTTTCAGGCAGGGCAGTCTTTGGTGGAATACGGTAAGGAGATGTCACTTCTAAACAGGTGTTGTCGCTCAAAAGGTGTGGTAGACAATTATGAGGGTGTACTTACCCTAATTTTGTTAGAGGATCTTTTGAGAAATGTTCCTCCTGACCTTAAGGCATATCTTGAGGAGAAGGATCTTGATGATTTTAATCATGCTTTAGAGCTGGGTGATAGATTTTTAGCTAACCGAAAACTTTGTAGTAGTTACCACCCAGAACCTACTAATAATGGTAAATTTTCTCCGCCAACCAGTAGGAATAAGAAATTTCAGAAGTTTAAACCACATTTTTCCCAGCCTAATAACCACCAGAGTTTTAATAAGCCTAATTTTCAAGTACTACCTGCCCAGGAAAGTTTTAAGCCAGCAGTCACAGGTTCAGGACTACAGGGAACAGGCAGGAAGAGACCAGTTCCCCAGGGTCAAGGGACCCAACCTAGGACAAATGGGCAGGAGACTTTTAAATTTTATTACTGTACTTATAGCTGTATGACCCCTGTGGTTTAGCACTTCTTTTGATTATAATAATAATACTGTACTTACTGTAATAAACAGGATCACCTACAGCCATATTGCAAGAAGATGTGTAGGGATCAGGCTGATGCAGAGGCTTCTCAAGTAAGTACCCCAGCTACACATACAGTAGCTGGTATTGAAGTTTCACCTCAGGGCATATCAGGTAACCCAGCAGTTTTGGATCCTCGGATGAAGGTCTTTTCAAGTAAGTCCACCGTGGCCTTGCACCAATAGAGGGACAGTTGTAGCACATACACTTTGCTTTGCAGGGGTGTATTAGCAGTGTCAGATGACACACACACCAGGTTGGACATTTTTCTCAAAGGGATTACTATTACGTATTATTATAATCAAAAGAAGCACTAAACCATAGGGGTCATACAGCGCTGCAGGGTAGTGCAGGATGCAGGGAGAATGGATTGTAAGAGGGAGAGGGAGAATTAGTAGGGTATGGAGTGCAGTAGGGTAGTGGATACCTGGAGATAGTGCAAGGATAGAGTATAGCAAGAGATTGAGGTAGAAGGGACTGAGGGAAGTGCTAGAGGTATAATCTTCAGAGTTTGTGCAGTAAGTCAGTTGCTGTCAAAAAGTCAATGAGAGAGTCAGGATTAAAGGAGGGCCCATCGGCAAGAAGGGAAGGTAAAGAAAGGGCCGCAGAGCGAAGACGCCGTTGGAGGTAAATTCTGCATGCTCGTTAAAGGGATTACCAGATTCACTGTTAGGACTCCAGTTCACAGGTTGTGGGTGGAATCTGCATATCAGTGTGGTTACCTACCTGTAGGTATTACAGAGGATATACCTTTTGAAGGTATTGACCTTGTTAGGTAATAATGTGATGGGCCTTCTTGAAAGTGAGGAACCTCTAGTTTGGAGGGATCCAGACGCACAAGGTTGGGAGGAAAAAGCTAGGGCTGCCTTGCCTGAGCTGTTTCCAGTGTGTGCAGTAACTAGGAAAATGACAAAAGGTAAAATTTCAGGGCCTCTCCTTGACTCTTCTGATACTGGAGAAGATTTGGGTTTGGGAAACTTATTCCTGGAGTCTAGCCCGCAGGGGACTCAGGGTAGTGATGAACAACCCCAGATGGGACCCAGTTAAAGTGGGGGGTCTTTGGAGCTGGCATAGGGGTGAAGTGGTTGCACAGAAGGCTCATTTCAGCTTGCTCAGGGTGGTGTCTATCAACAAATGTCTGCAACTCATTCCACTTTGTACACATCTAATTAAGCACTGAAGAAGGCACCTCCTCTCTCTCTCCCTCCTCCTTTGAAGCAATAACCTCAGCTGTGGTCTGTTGCTGTTCCAGATGAAGCTCTTGCAGCTCTTCAGTTGTTAGCTCTACCCTGTGCTCCTCCACCAATTCTTCCACATCCTCACCACTCACCTCCAACCACAGGCTGTTCCCCAATGCCACAATATCTTCCACAACAGGCACAGGGTCATCAGGGTCAGGGTCAGCCTCAAATCCTTCAAAATCCCTCTTTTCAACACAATCCGGCCACAGTGGTCTCCAAGCAGAGTTCAAAGTCCTGGAAGTCACTCCCTCCCAAGCCTTACCTATAAGGCCTATGCAATGCACGATATTGAAGTGATCTTTCCAGAACTCTCTTAGGGTCAATTCAGTGTCTGAGGTCACATTAAAGCACTTCTGAAACACTGCTTTGGTGTACAGTTTCTTGAAGTTTGCAATGACCTGCTGGTCCATGGGCTGGATGAGAGGAATGGTGTTAGGAGGCAAGAACTTCACTCTGATGAAATTTAAGTTGTCAGGCAACAACTCTTGCAAGTTGTGAGGATGAGCAGGAGCATTGTCCAGTACCAGGAGGCACTTGAGTCCCAATTTCTTTTCCAGGAGGTATTTCTTCACACTAGGGCCAAACACTCCAGTCACCCATTCCTTGAAAATCTCCGTAGTGACCCATGCCTTGGTGTTAGCCTTCCAATGCACACACAATTTATTCTTGTCAACACTGTGTTTCTTGAAGGGTCTAGGATTTTCTGAGTGATACACCAGTAAAGGCTTCACTTTAAAATCACCACTGGCATTGGCACACATCATAAGAGTTAGCCTGTCTTTCATAGGCTTGTGTCCTGGCTGTGCCTTTTCCTCCTGAGTAATGAAGGTCCTGTTTGGCATTTTCTTCCAAAACAGGCCTGTTTCATCACAATTAAACACTTGTTGGGGGAGGAATTGTTCAGCCTCTACGAACCCCTGGAATTCACTCATAAACTTTTCAGCTGCACGTTTGTCTGAGCTGGCTGCCTCACCATGCCTCACAACACTGTGTATGCCACTACGTTTCTTAAACCTGTCAAACCAGCCTTTGCTGGCTTTAAAATCACTCGCCTCACCACTGGTTCCAGGCATTGTCTTGACAAGATCTGCGTGCAACTTCCTTGCCTTTTCACAAATTATCGCCGTGGAAATACTATCACCCGCTATCTGTTTTTCAATGATCCACACCCCCAATAATTTCTCAACCTCATCCACTGTTTTCGATCTATTTTTCGTTAACATATTAACCTCTTTTGCAACATTAGCTTCCTTGATCTCATTTCTCTTTGCCAGGATAGAGCTGATAGTAGATGGGGTTTTCTTGTACATCCTGGCAAGCTCACTCAGACGTATGCCACTCTCATATTTTTCTATAATCTCTTTCTTCAGTTCGATGGTGTTCCTCACTTTCTTTACCACAGGGGTGCCACTAGGAAGCTTCTTTGGACCCATGGTGACTTATTTCACAGTGACAATCACTAAACCACCAAAAAAGACACCAAATGTATTGTGAATGTTTGAAAGAGCGCACTGGGTAATGTTCTCTCAATGGTAAACAACGCTTCACTGGCAGGCGTCCTGCGCAGGTGCGGAGCAGGCGGACAGGTCTAATACGTTACGAAACACGAGGGATTTTGCCATACACGAAATCGAAAAAAGTTTACAAAACACGATTTTTACGAAATATGAGCCTCACGATACTCGGGGGTCCACTGTATTAAGTTTGCCCAAAATGCCTAGCATGCCCAGGCATGCTAGGTATGCTAACAGCCATCTTTGTAATTATTGTCTTCTAAATGTAAAACACATTGTAATGTTTACAGAGAAATAAATAATCTTAATCTTAATTTTATAGTTATTCTTTAAAAAATGTATTTTTTGTTAATATTTTTGGGTGTCTGGAACAGATTACGGCCGATAACCGAGGGTCCACTGTACTCCTATGGTGGGTAACTTAAGCCCCATGATATAGATGTAGGGGACGCTGAACCAATTTGGCAGGCCCCTTACCGAATTAATCCACAAAAGAAAGCAAGTACTGTATGGAGGAGGTAAAATTCCTCCTTGACAATAAGTTAATAATACCCAGTGAGAGTGATTGGGCATCACCCTGCCTGATGGTTCCCAAACCGGATGACACCACGAGGATGTGCACTGACTACCGCAAGGTAAACTTAGTAACTAAGGCTGACTGTTTTCCTCCTCCTAGAATGGATGATGTCATTGATGCAGTGGGGGGAGCTCAATATGTAAGTAAATTAGACCTAGTGAAGGGCTACTATCAAATTTCTTTATCCCCACGTGCCAGTGACATCTCTGCTTTTGTAACACCAGATGGGCTTTTTCAGTACAAAGTTCTTCCCTTTGGGCTTCGTAACACTCCTTCCTGTTTTCAACGCAGGATTCAGGAAGTTATATGAGGCCTAGCTGGGGTAAGGTGTTGTATTGATATTATTTTTAGTGAATCCTGGGTAGCACATGTAAAACAGTTGAGAGAACTTTTTACTAGACTCACTGAGGTTCAGCTTACAGTTAATCTGGCCAAAAGTGCTTTTGCGCAAGCCCAGGCAACTTTACTTGGGCATGTAATTGGCCAGGGAAAAGTGGCCCCAGTGAATGCCAAGGTGGAGGCTACAGACAATTTCCCTGTACCAAATTATTATTATTATTATAATCAAAAGAAGCGCTAAATCTCCCTGTACCAAATAACTGCAAACATGTGATGCGCTTTGTGGGCAAGGTCACATTTTACAGAAAGTTCTGCCCAAATTTGTCAAAAGGTGATCTCTTCACTAACAGATCTTATAAGTCCAAAACAAGAGTTCATGTGGGATGAGAAATGTCAGAGGGCATCTGAAAATGTAAAAGCTCTGCTTACTAGTGCTCCTGTATTAACTAGTCCTAATTTTGCATTGCCTTTTTCCCTGCAAGTCGATGCCAGTGATACTGGGGTTGGGGCAGTATTGTTGCAAGAAAGAGTAGGACAATTATTACCAGTTTGCTATTTCTCTGCAAAACTTAGTCACCAGAGGAGCTATGCTACCATATAAAAGGAGGCTCTTGCTTTGGTTTTGGCAGTGCAACATTTTTCTGTACTATACATAACAGGGTCCCCACATCCTTTTACGGTCTATAGTGACCACAATCCATTGCATTTCCTTCACTTAATGAGGAACCACAATCAAGAGACTCACTAGGTGGGCCTTGTTTCTCCAACTTCTTAATCTGGCAATTCATTATGTGAGAGGAACGGAGAATGTGGTCACCGATGCACTGTCTTGTGTATAAATAATATACATAATGTAGTGTGTAGATCACTTACCTGTTCTTGTTTTGCAGTGGTTTGTGATAGACGAGTAGATGGAATCTCGGACCACCAAAAGGAGAAATGCAGGTTGAGCTGGTGTTGGAGGTATCAGAATTCCCTAGTGTGTTTTGGTGGTAGTCACATCAGTTGCCATGCCTAGGTAAGGTATGTTACTTTTTTTAGGTGTTGGCTGGTATGCCTCACCTGTGTTTTTATGCTGGTATCTCTTGGGCTGTTGGACCTAAAGTTTTGGTTAATGTGGGGCTGGCGGTATGCCTCCCCACTTTTTGGGTCATGTCTAGTGATCCGAGGTGTTTTGGTTCTCCAGGACACATTAATTTTTTTTGAATCACCACTGTGGGGTGACTCCAGGGTCCTTGGAATGGCATGTAGGTGACAGCCTAGAAGGTCCACCTTCTGAGAGTAATCAGTGATGACTCCAGTGTTTTATGGCCACAGTCCAACCAACAAAATTTATGTGACTATTTACCCAGTTTTTGGAGTCTGATACTTTCCTCTCCTGTGCTCTCCTGATTCTCCCAGAGGTGTGTTTTGAGGAGCCAGTTTTGTTTACTAAAGATTGTTGTGAGACAGGGTTAATAATGTGATGTTCCTTTCTAAGTAGAATTTAATATGTATGTAAAATTTTCTTTTTCTTTTCACTCCTCCTGGAGACTTGTTATTATTTGAATTTTTTTTTAGTGTTACTTATATTTTGGCCTGTTCTTGCAAAATAACATAACATAACATTACATACATACATACATATACAGTGGACCCCCGGTGTTCGTAATTAATTCATTCCAGAATGCTGTTCAAGTGCCGTTACCAAACGAATTTGTTCCCATAAGGAATAATGTAAATTAGCTTAGTCCTTTTAGACCCCAAACATGCACTTACAAAAGCACTTACAAAAATACACTTACATAATTGTTCGAGTTTGGAGCAGTACAAACACCGGGGGTCCACTGTATATATATATTCAGTGGCCCCTCGGTTTTCGTTCATCTCCAAACTTGAACAATTATGTAAATTTATTTTTGTAAGAGCTTTTGTAAGTGTATTTTTGGGGTTCTGAAACGACTAATCTATTTTACATTTCTCCTTATGGGAACAAATTCGTTCGGTAATGGCACTCAAACAGCATTCTGGAATGAATTTTCAACGAAAACCAAGGGTCCACTGTATATATATATACAGTGAACCCCCGGAAATCGAACGCCTCCCAACTCGACCTATTATGTAAGTTTATTATTGTAAGTGCTTTTGCTAGTGTATTTTCGGGGTCCGAAATGGACTAATCTAATTTACATTATTCCTTAAGGGAATAAATTTGTTCGGTAACAGCACTTGAACAGCATTCTGGAACGAAGAATGTTCGATTTCCGGGGGTCCACTGTATACTGTATATATGGGGCAATGATATTTGTGATACTGAGCACTTGTGTTATTGCAATAAATATCATTTCTCAAGTTTACCTATGTACAAAGATAACTCATTAGTGTATAAGGTTGAATGATGTATTTAGGTAAAATGCATCAAGGGTAGTGCTTGGCCAGCACTGTGTTGTGGTGTATTTTCCTAACTTGGTTATCTTAAGAGCGTAACTATGGGCTCATTTGGCATAAAACTTGATCACTTTTATGTTAAACGAGTTTCACAGGTCCGTGGATTAGCAGTACTCAATGTGTTAATATTGCATATTTGTAGTAATAAAAGTCCATGGTTGTGTGGCTGTAATCCTCCTGTTGAAATGTTTGTCCCATTGCCTCAGACCTTAGGGTAGGTTTTCTTTTCTTTTTTTCCTTTTGATTAGCTGCATCCGAGTGGATACAGCTAGCAGAGTGAGACCTGTGGTCTAGGGGTGGGGGTGTTATACAAGTTTCTGCACTGCATGGTAATATGTATAGTGGAGAAGGGTTCCATTATTATTATAAACCATGTTATAATTGTGAACCATAATTTTATAAATAATGTTATACATTTGTGGGCACTTTAAATTAGCTTAAACTGTAAAATGTATGGAAGTCCTGTCATGACTTATTTTCCAAGTGTGTGTGTGTGTGTATAGCGTAGGTGTGTCAGCGTGGGCAGTCACATGGGGAAGCGGCATGGGTGACAAACATGCTGGCCAGACGCAGTTTATTTTGTACTCCTTTAGTTTATCCGACTCAAGCCATAGGCTGCTTCAGTGGTTACCAGTAGGCTCACCTGGGCTCTGATGTGGTCAGGGCTCTGTTGGATGAGTGAGGGCTGGTGAAATTGGCTGAAATGGTTTCGGTAGGAGAGTAGGGTAGGGCATGGCACACGCTGGGCACTAGCCCCATTCTTACATGTGTGTTATGTTTTGCTTTGATATCACAGCCTGCTGGCTCCTTATGTATCTTTATTTGGGTGTACGTACATGCTGAGGAAAATGTGGGTGTGTTTAGTGTTTGTATATATTGTTAGAAGTAATAAATGTACAGTGGACCCCCGGCTAACGCACAAAATTCATTCCAGAAGCCTGCTCAAGTGCCATTACCGAACAAATTTACTTCCGGGGTGTTCGTTAGCCGGGGGTCCACTGTATATTTTCCTAATGAGGAATTTTTCTTTTCTGCAGTTTTTTGTAATTTTTGTACAACAGTTGCATAAGGGAAGGGTGACTGGCACCACATTTTAAGGTATTTTATGGACTGTGTAGTAAAGCAGCTGGGATTAATGGGATCAAAAGAGAAATATTAAAAGCAGGCAATATAGCCTAAATCCTTACTGCTGTTCTACACTCCAATTCTTTGGCTTATCCTAACTATCCTAATGATCTGTTATTGCCTTACTAATCTTAAGTTTGCCTGAAATGATCTGCATACAAAGGGGCTTTTGGCATGTACATCCAACTATTATATTCCTTTGTACAACTATGTATCATGTCAAAATAAATTTCTTATTCTTATTTTAATAATAATTTGAGTGGTTGGTGCTTTTGTTCAATAAATGTATGAAAGGGGGAAGGTACCTAGGGATTGACATAGAGCATACATAGTTCCTTTGTATAAAGAAAAAGGGGACAGAAGACAGTGTAAGAATTATAGAGGAATAAGCCTGTTGAGAATACATACCAAGTAAAGTGTATAGTAAAGCTATTATTGAAAGAGTTAAGGTGGAGAGCAGAACTGTAGATAAACAAGGAGGTTTTAGGAAGAGTAGAAAATGTGTAGACCAAGTGTTAACATTGAAGCAAGTGAACAATATTTAGATAAGGATAAGAAAGTTTTCATTGCATTTATGGATTAAAGTTCCGTTATTGTTTTTCAATTATTGTTTTCCAGCATTAAGTATAACTATTTGGCTGTGTTGTGTGAAATTTTCATTAACTTACCTCCAGTGTTTACCTGGAATATACCTGGAGAGGATTTCGGGGGTCAACACCCCTGCAGCCCGGTCTGTGACCAGGCCTCGTTTGATGTATAGAGCACTTTGGTGCAAAATGCACTTTTTGAGGTTTTTGAAAGAGAGAGCTTCCTAGCCAGCCCTAGAGAGTTATAAGGAAATCTGTTTTCTCCTAATATAATGATGAGTTCCTCTATTGGCTTGACCCTGCACCATGATTTGCATCAGGAAATTTGCCAAGTCAGCCAAAAAGTGAGTCCGATAACGGATACACCCCATACCAGTTCCCTGGACACTTGTACTGATTCACAAAATAGTAATAACATGATTGTAAACAAACCACGAAATGGGTAGGGTTTGAACCCATGGCAAGTTTACCTGGAGAGGGTGGCTTACATACTGGCCTGGAGTTTAGGACTCACTCACCATGGGTTCAAACCCCACCCGTTCCGTGGATATATGGGGCAGCGGCCTCCAGCAGCAACAGCCTGGTTGATCAGGCTAACACCAGACGAGCCTGGCCCATGGCCAGGCTCGAAACTCATCAAAGGTATATCAAAGGCAAAGGTAAGGTGCACTGATGTTAATTATTATTATTATAATCAAATAGAAGCGCTAAACCACAGGGGTTATACAGCGCTGCAGGTTATTGTAGGATGCAGGGAGAGTGGGTTGTAAGAGGGAGATGGACGATTAGTAGGGTATGGAGTGCAAGATGACGGTGGATAGTGCAGGGGAGGAGGGTAGCAAGAGATCGAGGTAGAAGGGACTGAGGGAGGTGCTAGAGGTATAATCTTCAGAGTTTGTGTAGTAAGTCAGTTTCTGTCAAAAAGTCAATGAGAGAGTCAGGATTAAAGGAGGGGCCATCTGCAAGAAGGGAAGGTAAAGAAAGGGCCGCAGAGCGAAGACGTCGTTGGAGGTAAATTCTGCGTGCTCGTTGATAGAGTGGGCAGTCCAACAGGATATGTCGAACAGACACTGGAACCTGACAATGCTCACAGAGAGGGGCAGGGAGCCTCTCCATGAGATACCCGTGAGTAAGGCGAGTGTGGCCGATGCGAAGACGGAGAGTGTAGTCTCCCAACCTCGACATTGGTGACAAGAAGAAGGCCAGAAACCTATAACCGGTTTAATAGAATGAAGTTTGTTATTCAGCAGGTCAGACCAGCGTTGTTGCCAACGGGTGCGAAGGTGGGTAGCAATGACCGCAAAATAGTCCGTGAAAGGAACACCTCTATATGAAACTGGAAGGTCATGTACTGCTGACCGCGCAGCAGTG
>WNWK01001362.1:0-7500 GCA_009830355.1 Cherax destructor
AGGGGCAAAAAGAATACAAAAAAAGGGGAAAAAAAATGGTGAGACTTGGGGGGGGGGGAAGATGGGGAAAAAACCAACATCAACGTAACTACAAACAAGTTCAATAATCTTGGATCGACTCAAAAAAAATAGGGAAAAAGGCGCTGGTTGTCCCAATAAAGAGGGGAAAAGAGCACAATAAAAAAAAAGGGGAAAAATTAAGGGAAAGGGAAAAAGGGCCGAGGGAAGGAAGAAAATTAAAAAAAGAAGAAAGGAAGAAAACGTGAAGTGGTTTTGGAGAAAATTAAGGGGAAAAAAAAAAAGGGGGAAAGGTATCACTAACCTTGTCCAATGAGACACTCCGGACCCCCTTTCCACCGTCTTCATCGTATCTCTCTGCTTCTCCCCTCCTCGTCCTCCCCCTAGTCTCCTCGCCTCGCCTTCTGTTGGTCATGATGGAGTGGCGGGGCGGAAAAAGGAGGAGGAAAATGTAATACGGAAATAAGAAGCAAGAGGCATCCCACGAGGAAAAATGTGGATTTGTGATGATGGCAACCTGGGGGGGGAGGGGAGAAGAGAGAGAGAGAGAGAGAGAGAGAGAGAGAGAGAGAAGAGAGAAAGAAGAAAAGAAGAGAAAAGAGGAGGGGGGGGAGTTAGAGCCATCTACCACGTGTCAATACTTCATATAGATCAGGATAAAAAAATAGGTTCTATCCTCCCCTCCGCGTGAGACTAGATGTGAAAGGGTTCCTATCCCCCCAAAACCCGCCCCCCCCACCTCATTGCTCCAAAAGAAAGTACAAAGCGCGGATAAGTTCCTAATGCATTTAAATGTCAGCATTTAAGATTTTCAGATAATCAGAAAAGGCGTTAATAAAATCTTGCATGGGGAAATGTCCCAATTTTTCAATAAAACAAAAATTTATCTAATTAAAATCAACCAGTCTTTAAGGTTTAAGCTGATCAAAGACATTCTCACTTGCTGGAATCCAAGTTTACCATTTTATTTTAAAATTTTAAATTTTCATTTACGCAGCGTAAAGTTAGTGGGAAATCCTCTTCATAAGATACATACCATTAAATACTGAAGCCTTCAGAAGTGGCCGGCTCAACATTTTAAGAAATCCACTACAATATTTTGAAAATAAAACTGACAGATTGGCACCTAAAATTCCAATAGTAATTCCGACCTAATCGGTATACTGTTTTTAAATGATTAAAGGGAAATTTTCTGTTCATAGAAACCAAGATGGAGAAGTCTATACGATAATTCGTGAACCTTTACTATTTTGAGCACAAAACTGAAGACCTCAGATAAAATATTCAACTTATAACTTACAAAGTGCCGCTTAGGAGATACATAAAGTGCCGCTTAGGAGATACATAAAGTGCGCTTAGGAGATACATAAAGTGCCGCTTAGGAGATACATAAAGTGCCGCTTAGGAGATACATAAATTGCCGCTTAGGAGATACATAAAGTGCCGCTTAGGAGATACATAAAGTGCCGCTTAGGAGATACATAAAGTGCCGCTTAGGAGATACATAAAGTGCCGCTTAGGAGATACATAAAGTGCCGCTAGGAGATACATAAAGTGCTGCTTAGGAGATACATAAAGTGCCGCTTAGGAGATACATAAAGTGCCGCTTAGGAGATACATAACAAAGTGAAACGAATGTAAAATCACAATGAAAATCTTGCAGACATTAGCAGGAAAGAAGGATGTAAAGCACAAACTTAAATCTAACTTATTCATGTAAAATACTTTTGAAATATTTATAAGCCTTCACCACAGTGCTGTTTACTCCCCTTCTGTCTACCACTACCCCCTCCTACTACTCTACTTCCACTACCAACATTACCTCCATCACTACTTCTCCACTTTCTTCCTCTCTCTCCGTCCCGTCCCTGCCCCCCTCCTATACATCCGCTGTTTCCCACCGTTGTGTGAGCGAAACGTTAAGCTCTCTCTCGTATATGGGATATTTCTGTATTGTTCCCTCTTGTTGTTTAGGTCAACAGGTAACACTCACCTAACTACACGTAAACCTGATACTACTTGCTAATTAATGACAACATTACAGGGTAACTAGATGCCACCACAGGTAATTACTCCCATATTATCTTCCGTCAATAGACCTCACCTGACCTCATTCACGTTAATATATACGACTGGTTAAACCTGCAGTGTGTGGTTTGAAGCATTTTCTGACATACCTCAATTTTTAGCTCAAAATATGCATATAAATAATTACAAAAACAGTTCAGATTTTCGACTTAAAATAAGGAAGTTTATTCAGGTATACACAAATACAGTTACATAGATTATCATACATAGCAGCATATGTGTAGAAAACCTAGGATAACCCAAAAAGTCAGACAGTGACTTATTTCCTTTGGGGTCTTTTATCTGGCTTCATTTTCACATAAAATGCAATTGTAGCAGCAGTTTCGATTTTAGCTAACCAATAATGCCAGAAAATTCTTCAAACTGCTGTGAATCGTCAAGATTTACATTCTATGTACATGACAGTTACTTTGTGGGAAGAAATAGTTAGGTTTTCCTGTCAAGCTCCTTACAGGAGGGATTCTTCCAACAAGGTAAGGGAACTCTTAATCTTGAGTTAGCACGATGTGGGGCTATCAAGTCTTCCACTGTGGGTTCAGGAGCTACAGTAGTTTTAAGATTTGGCTCCAGCAGCTATTTTGACTGGAATTGTCGTCTCTCAGGAAGGTCACCTGAAGGAAGGAGCAGCTTAGTGAAGGATGTGAGGAGAGGCAGTAAGTAATGTGAGGAGAGGCAGTAAGTAATGTGAGGAGAGGCAGAAGTATGTGAGGAGAGGCAGTAAGTAATGTGAGGAGAGGCAGTAAGTAATGTGAGGAGAGGCAGTAAGAATGTGAGGAGAGGGAGTAAGTAATGTGAGGAGAGGCAGTAAGTAATGTGAGGAGAGGCAGTAAGTACTGTGAGGAGAGGCAGTAAGTACTGTGAGGAGAGCAGTAAGTAATGTGAGGAGAGGCAGTAAGTAATGTGAGGAGAGGCAGTAAGTACTGTGAGGAGAGGCAGTAAGTAATGTGAGGAGAGGCAGTAAGTATGTGAGGAGGCAGTAAGTACTGTGAGGGAGAGGCAGTAAGTACTGTGAGGAGAGGCAGTAAGTACTGTGAGGAGAGGCAGTAAGTAATGTGAGGAGGCAGTAAGTAATGTGAGGAGAGGCAGTAAGTACTGTGGAGGAGAGGCAGTAAGTAATGTGAGGAGAAGGGAGTAAGTACTGTGAGGAGAGGCAGTAAGTACTGTGAGGAGAGGCAGTAAGTACTGTGAGGGAGGCAGTAAGTAATGTGAGGAGAGGCAGTAAGTAATGTGAGGAGAGGCAGTAAGTAATGTGAGGGAGGCAGTAAGTAATGTGAGGAGAGGCAGTAATGGAGGAGAGGCAGTAAGTAATGTGAGGAGAGGCAGTAAGTAATGTGAGGAGAGGCAGTAAGTAATGTGAGGAGACGTAAGTAATGTGAGAGGCAGTAAGTAATGTGAGGGGAGGCAGTAGTAATGTGAGGGAGGCAGTAAGTACTGTGAGGAGGGCAGTAAGTAATGTGAGGAGAGGCAGTAAGTAATGTGAGGAGAGGCAGTAAGTAATGTGAGGAGAGGCAGTAAGTAATGTGAGGAGAGGCAGTAAGTAATGTGAGGAGGAGTAAGTAATGTGAGGAGAGGCAGTAAGTAATGTGAGGGGAGGCAGTAAGTACTGTGAGGAGAGGCAGTAAGTAATGTGAGGGAGGCAGTAAGTAATGTGAGGAGAGGCAGTAAGTAATGTGAGGAGAGGCAGTAAGTACTGTGAGGAGAGGCAGTAAGTAATGTGAGGAGAGGCAGTAAGTAATGTGAGGAAAAGGCAGTAAGTAATGTGAGGAGAGGCAGTAAGTAATGTGAGGAGAGGCAGTAAGTACTGTGGAGGAAGGGGAGTAAGTAATGTGAGGAGAGGCAGTAAGTAATGTGAGGAGAGGCAGTAAGTAATGTGAGGAAGAGGCAGTAAGTAATGTGAGAAGAGGCAGTAAGTAATGTGAGAAGAGGCAGGTAATGTGAGAAGAGGCAGTAAGCAATGTGAGGAGAGGCAGTAAGTAAGTGAGAAGAGGCAGTAAGTAATGTGAGGAGGGCAGTAAGTACTGTGAGGAGAGGCAGTAAGTAATGTGAGAAGAGGCAGTAAGTAATGTGAGAAGAGGCAGTAAGTAATGTGAGAAGAGGCAGTAAGTAATGTGAGGAGAGCAGTAGTAATGAGAAGAGCAGTAAGTAATGTGAGGAGAGGCATAAGTAATGTGAGGAGAGGAGTAAGTAATGTGAGGAGGGCAGTAAGTAATGTGAGGAGAGGCAGTAGAATGTGAGGAGAGGCAGTAAGTAATGTGAGGAGAGGCAGTAAGTAATGTAGGAGGCAGTAAGTACTGTGAGGAGAGGCAGTAAGTAATGTGAGGAGAGGCAGTAAGTAATGTGAGTAGAGGCAGTAAGTAATGTGAGAAGAGGCAGTAAGTAATGTGAGAAGAGGCAGTAAGTAATGTGAGAAGAGGCAGTAAGTAATGTGAAGAGGCGTAAGTAATGTGAGGAGAGGCAGTAAGTAATGTGAGGAGAGGCAGTAAGTAATGAGGGAGGCAGTAAGTAATGTGAGGAGGCAGTGTAATGTGAGGAGAGGCAGTAAGTAATGTGAGGAGAGGCAGTAAGTAATGTGAGGAGAGGCAGTAAGTAATGTGAGGAGAGGCAGTAAGTAATGTGAGAAGAGGCAGTAAGTAATGTGAGGAGAGGCAGTAAGTAATGTGAGAAGAGGCAGTAAGTACTGTGAGGAGAGGCAGTAAGTACTCCGCAGAGTCAAGAGATACCTGCCTGAGCGCGCGCGCGCACGCACGTAGATTTCTGTAGGTTTGGTATAAACCTTGGTAAGAGATACCCACATATTGGTTTAGAAAGACACGTTAGCAAACACTAGGACACATTTACTAGAAAACGTTTCGGTCCTGGGACCTTGATCACTTCAGAGGTTAAAAGGACAGTATATATACATCACACACACACACACACACACACACACACATGTAGGATTTGGTGGGCCTGTGGGTTAAAGCGTCATGTGGTTCTCGCTCACCATAGGCGGGCCAGTACAACATGGGTTCGAATCCTTGGCTAGCGCAGTATTTTTGCTCAATACCACTCGTTCGTGGTTACAATAATATATGTACATATATATATATATATATATATGTGTGTGTGTGTGTAGAAGAAGTCTACTGTGCTGGCGAAACGTTTCAGCATAAAGATACCTAGCTAATGTACATGTGTCTCACAGTTACCAACCCTCCCCACCTTACTAAGCATTGTCGCATCTCCTAGTTGATTAGAGAGACGAACCAGCACTGGCACACCTCACCCAGCGGAACACAATAAACATGGCACCTCACTACCATAATTGCCTGATATGGTTTATTTTTTCCTACCTTAATCAAGTTTATTACTGGCTGACATGTCTTTTTACCTTAATTAAGTTTATTAATAAAAAAATATCAATATTGTTTAAAAGGTTGAGAGTAGCAAACTTTTATTTAGGTTAGTAATTTAAAGGTTAGTTATTAGAGTATGTGGCACTAGGCTCGGTTTTGAGGCACCTGCAGCTCTACTGATGAAGTTCATCACAGTTCTGTCTGCTATAACAGTTGGGATGAACTGGGGAAGAGGATTTGGGGACTGGGTGGGGAGGAGGGGGTCCTAGAGTCGGGAACAGTTGGGTCCGGGTGGGGGGGGTGGGGATTGGATGGGTGTTGATTATTGGGAGGAAATGAATAGTATGCCTAGATTTAAGGCTTAAAATGAAGGTTTGCTAGGCCTAGAATAAATGTATAATAGGCCTACAATAAAGGCGAAGCCTCTGTGTGTGTGTGTGTGTGTGTGTGTGTCTGTCTGTCTGTGTGTGTGAGTGTGTCTGTCTGTCTGTGTGTGTGAGTGTACTCACCTAATTGTACTCACCTAATTGTGGTTGCAGGGGTCGAGTCTCAGCTCCTGGCCCCGCCTCTTCGCTGTCTGCTACTGGGTCTCTGCTCTCCCTGCTCCATGAGCTTTATCATACTTTGTCTTAAAACTATGTATGGTTCCTGCCTCCACTATATCTTTCTCTAGTCCATTCCACTTCCTGACTACTCTGTGGCTGAAGAAGTGTTTCCTGACATCCCTTTGACTCATCTGAGTCTTCAGCTTCCAGTTGTGTCCCCTTGTATCTGTGTTCCCTCTCTGAAACAACCTGTCACTATCTACCTTGTCAATTCCCCAGTATTTTGTATGTCGTTATCATGTCTCCTCTGACCCTTCTTTCCTCCAGTGTTGTTAGTCCTATTTCCCTCAACCTTTCTTCATAAGACAGACCCTGAGTTGTGGAACTAACCTTGTCGCAAACCTTTGCACTTTCTCTAGTTTCCTTACGTGCTTGACCAGGTGTGGGTTCCAGACTGGTGCTGCATATTCTAGTATGGGCCTGACGTACACGGTATACAGTGTCTTGAACGATTCCTTGTTAAGGTAACGGAACGCTAATCTAAGGTTTGCCAGACGCCCATATGCTGCCGCAGTTATCTGGTTGATGTGTGCCTCCGGAGACGTGCTAGGCGTTATACTCACTCCAAGGTCTTTCTCCTTTGCCGAGGTTTGTAGCCTTTGTCCGCCTAGCTTGTACTCTGTCAGCGGTCTTCTTTGCCCTTCTCCGATCCTCATGACTTTGCATTTGGAGGGATTGAATTCGAAAGCCAACTGCTAGACCAGATGTCGAGCTTGTCCAGGTCTGTTTGCAGCCCTGCCTGGTCCTCTTCTGATGTGATTCTCCTCATTATTTTCACATCATCCGCGAATAGAGACACTTCTGAGTCTATCCCATCCGTCATGTCATTTACATAAACCAGGAATAACACTGGTCCTAGGACTGACCCCTGCGGTACACCACTCGTCACAGGCGCCCACTGTGATACCTCACCACGCACCATGACCCGTTGTTGCCTCCCTTTGAGGTATTCCCTGATCCATTCCAGTGCCCTTCCTGTTATACCTGCTTGTTCTTCCAACTTCTTTACTAATCTCATGTGAGGAACTGTGTCGAAGGCCTTCCTGCAGTCCAGGAAAATGCAATCAACCCACCCTTCTCTCTCCTGCCTTACCTCTGTTACTTTATCATAGAACTCTAGGAGGTTTGTTACACAGGATTTGCCTTCCCGGAATCCATGCTGTCTGGCGTTTATTATCCTGTTCCGCTCAAGGTGTTCCACCATTCTTTTCCTGATGATTTTCTCCAGGACTTTGCACACTATACATGTAAGTGACACCGGTCTATAGTTTAGTGCCTCTTTTCTGTCTCCTTTTTTAAAAATGGGGACTACGTTGGCCTTCTTCCATACCTCAGGTAGCTGCCCAGTTTCAAGGGATGTGTTGAATATTGTGGTAAGTGGCACACTCAGTACCTCAGCTCCTTCCCGAAGAACCCACAGGGAGATATTGTCCGGACCCATCGCCTTTGAGGTA
>WNWK01001362.1:15000-67500 GCA_009830355.1 Cherax destructor
TGTTTACCTTATACCAGTACAAGTTTATAGTCAAACAATGTAATATGGCGGGTGGCATATTGGCACTTACATACTCCATTAACAATCCCAGCATTCTTCTAAGAAGTTTACACCAGTGTTCAAAGTTTAACGCCGATCAGAAGAGGCTTTGTCAAGTTACTGCTTGGAAACCAAACCTGAGAATGGTCTTTATAAAAGTGGTCAGGGGTTGGGGTCGCCTCAGGCAGGGTTGAAGGGAGGGGGCGAAGGAGGCTTTTAGTGCTAGAGGCTTAAACATCTAACAGACTAGTATATTACAAAAATGGTATACAGTACTGACAAGATGAGAAATTAGGCATATGCAACTTCTGGAAATCTTTATTTGAAGGCGTTTTGCCAACCAATGGCTTTAGCAATTCAATACACAGATGACATGAGAAGACAGAAGATGAGGTAATGAGTTCCTCAGTTTTGCAGAATTATACACAGAAAACAGTGGAAGAGGAGGTAATCAGTCCAGCAGCCTGGCAGTCAGGGCTCATTAAGCCTTGCCCTTGTGTCTAATTCCTCATCAGGCTTGTGTAAGCTCGTTACATCAGACTGGAGGCAGGGTGGATTTTGTGACCTGAAGTGCTGTTGGAGTGTGAGCAAGGTAAAATTTCTTAGGTAACATAAGCAAACAATTATGCCGAGTTAGTGTAAAACATGATAGAAGCCTATAGAGTACTGGGTTGACTATGTCTATGAAAATACACTTTCTTCATTCACACCTTCATTCACCCTTCATTCACCCCTTCATTCACCCCTTCATTCACCCCTTCATTCACCCCTTCATTCACCCCTTCATTCATCCCTTCATTCACCCCTTCATTCACCCCTTCATTCACCCCTTCATTCACATCCAATCTTGTGCTGTTAGTGACGAATATTGTGAAAGGTTTGGGCAGAATAGTGGAGGTAGGCTAACAGAGGCCTCTCACTCGCAGCATGGAGGACCACTGTTGTTTCCTCAGACACATAATAATGTTACTCGTAAGAGTAAAGTCAGATGCTTGAAAGATTCATAAATATTTTCAACTTCCGAAGATAATATATCGCTCAGTGTCCTCAAAACATTCTTCAACATCTACTTTCTAAAAGAGAATACTTTTTTGTTTCAATTATTCATCATATTACACAAGCTGTAAATTTTGCTGGAATATGAAATATAAATAAACAATTCTTGAATTTAAATGTCTTCCAATAATGAAAAAAAACTTGACGTACGAGATCATTTTCCACTAAAACTTTGGATTATCAGATTACGTCACAACATTTACGTTCACCTCGGTAGCAAACCCGATTGATTTTATTGTTAAGTGTCATTGCGGTATTTTATATATATGGAAAACACTAAACCCGTCAGGGTCAGGGGGCGCCTTCGCAATAAGAGGTAATTATGATTTACACGAGGAAGGGAAAGGTGGCTCCATTTCCATGGATGAAGAGCCCTTCATCAGCTTGAAGAGAGCAGTGCTGATGGAAACCTTAAAAAAATATTTATGGGCAGTTAAAGGATTTTTCTCAAGGATTTTTTTCTATGAGACGATTTATTATTATTATTATTATTATTATTATTGTAATCAAGGGGAAGCGCTAAACCCGTAAGATTATACAGCGCCTGTGGGGATATGGACGGTATTCAGGCTTAATTCAAGGAACTGCAGCACAGATCCAATTCCCTAGAAGAAGAGCCCCTTACCAGCGTCAAGGAACCTCCCTTGAGGGGTATGAGACTAGATTTGAAATTGTTTATTTTTCAAATTTTATCCACAAAAAGGGAGATTTTTCACGGACTTTCATTAGGCAATTTCATGGCCTTTTTTAGCGTTTTTAAAAGAAAATCACATTTTATAAAACTCTGAAATTTTTATGGCATAGACAGCAGCAGCAGCAGCAGCAGCAGCAGCAGCAGCAGCAGCAGAACGTTTAATGGCGAGATAAAAAAAAAGGTTTAATGTGGGTTGATATTAAAGATAGTTAAATAGTGGGTTGATATTAAAGATAGTTTAATAGTGGGTTGATATTAAAGATAGTTTAATAGTGGGTTGATATTAAAGATAGTTTAATAGTGGGTTGATATTAAAGATAGTTTAATAGTGGGTTGATATTAAAGATAGTGTTAAAAGCAGCAAGGGTTAAAGTTTACCTTTAATGTTCCGTCAAGGGGAGGGGGGGGTGCCTTGATGCTGCCCTCTCTTGCCTCGAATCAAACCTGATTGCTTATCAATCGCCAGGCACTCAATGACCTTCAAGGGTTTAGTGCTTCACTTTGAAGACATTTATAAAGAATTTTGTGCTCTATAGATTACGCGAAAGACACACACGCGCGATATATTATATATATATATATATATATATATATATATATATATATATATATATATATATATATATATATATATATATATATATATGCATGTATATATATTTGTGTGTGTGTCGTGCCGAATAGGTAAAACTTGTGATTTTGGCTTAAATAGCAATGCCTTCTTGCCGAATAAGACAAGCTAAAATTTGTGTATGCAATAATTTCGCTAAAATCATTCTGATCCTAACGAAAAAAATAAATTTCATTGTCTTTGTTATTAAATTACTGTAAACTAAATTAAATTGCGCTTGTTATAATAAGGTTAGGTAAGTTTTCTAAGGTTCTTTTGGTACAAAATTACTAATTTTTACATTAACATAAATTAAAAATATATATCTTTAAACGTATAAGAGAAAATTTTAGAAAGGACTTAATATTAAATGAGTTCTTGCTAAGTGACCAGTTTTACCTATTCGGCACGACACTAAACCCTTGTGAGTATCTATGAAGAGCCTGGGGATTGGAAGGTAATCAGGTTTGATCCGAGGAAGAGCCAATAAAAGATTCAGTTCCACTTCCCAGGATCAAGAGCCCTTCACCAGCATCAAGCAGCCGACCTTTAAGACTGGACAATATATACACGACTCTTGACTCATCAAGGGTCATAAGTCATGATATCACGGTCATACTGAGAAGGTAAACCCGTAGGGGCGATGCAGTGCCGGGGTGACTGTATATGAGAGCAGTAACTCATTAAGGGTCGTAATTAGGCAGCTGGTAATGATTGAAAAAGCCTTATTTACACATAATTGTTCTCATTAAACTTATTCCGGAAAATATAATGCAATTTCAGGGGATTTATGAGATAAGTGTTGCTGAAGCGACGAGTGAATGTTGCAACCGTGTTGCACCTATGTTGAATGTTGCAACCGTGTTGTGCCTCGGTTGAGTGAATGTTGCAACCTTGTTGCGCCTCTGTTGAGTGAATGTTGCAACCGTGTTGCGCCTCTGTTGAGTGAATGTTGCAACCGTGTTGCGCCTCTGTTGAGTGAATGTTGCAACCGTGTTGCGCCTCTGTTGAGTGAATGTTGCAACCGTGTTGCGCCTCTGTTGAGTGAATGTTGCCACCGTGTTGCGCCTCTGTTGAGTGAATGTTGCCACCGTGTTGCGCCTCTGTTGAGTGAATGTTGCAACCGTGGTGTGTTGCACCTCTGTTGAGTGAATGTTGCAACCTTGGAGTGTTGCACCCCTGTTGAGTGTTGCAACCGTGGTGTTGCACCTCTGTTGAGTGAATGTTGCAACCATGGAGTGTTGCACCTCTGTTGAGTGAATGTTGTAACCGTGGAGTGTTGCACCTCTGTTGAGTGAATGTTGCAACCGTGGAGTGTTGCACCTCTGTTGAGTGAATGTTGCAACCGTGGAGTGTTGCACCTCTGTTGAGTGAATGTTGTAACCGTGGAGTGTTGCACCTCTGATTGAATGTTGCAACCGTGGTGTGTTGCACCTCTGTTGAATGTTGCAACCGTGGAGTGTTGTACCTCTGTTGAGTGAATGTTGCAACTGTGTACAGTGTTTCATTCCGTTTACTTTAAAATAATAATTTCTTCCTCCTCTCCCCTCCCCTCCCCCATTACCCGACTTTCGTCCTCCCCCTCTCTCCCTCTTCCTCCCCTCTCTCCCCTCTTCCGCCCCCTCTCTCCCTATTCCTCCCCCTATCTCCCTATTCCTCCCCTATCTCCCTCTTCCTCCCCTATCTCCCTCTTCCTCCCCTCTCTCCCTCTTCCTTCCCCTCTCCCTCCCCTCTCCCCTCTTTCTCCCCTCTCTCCTTCTCCATCCCCCTCTCCCTCTCCTTCCCCTCTCCCTCTCCTTCCCCTCCCCTCTTCCTCTCCTTCCCTCTCTTCCTCTCCTTCCCTCTCCCTCTCATTCCCCCTCTCCCTCTCCTTCCCCCTCTCCTTCCCCTCTCCCTCTCCTTCCCCCTCTCCCTCTCCTTCCCCTTTCTTTGCAGAAAATTTATCGTCGCGTTAACAATATTTTAACTAAACAATCACCTGAACAATAGTTGTTTCGTTATAAAGTTTATTTCTTTGTATATACCTTCGTTGTATACTTTTTTCGTAATATAGTTTTCTCGTTATCTACTTTACTTCGTTATTTAGACTCTTCGTTATGTTATTGATTTCGATACATAATTATTTTTCGTTGTAGTTTTTCTTTTATCGCATTAAATTGCATTAAACTGACCACCTGGTCATGGACTGGGCCACGGGGGCGCTGACCCCCGGAATACCCTGGGCCACGGGGGCGCTGACCCCCGGAATACCCTGGGCCACGGGGGCGTTGACCCCCGGAATACCCTGGGCCACGGGGGCGCTGACCCCCGGAATACCCTGGGCCACGGGGGCGCTGACCCCCGGAATACCCTTGAACTGTTATTGGGTTACCATGGCAACCAGCAACGACTAGCCTACATCATTCTTTAATAATCTTTTAATTTTTATTTTGTATTGAATTGCACTATATTAATATTATTTTTTTTTAAAATCCTCTTTTCATACAGGAGACCCAAAAAATTTAAGCAATGTGGACTAAAGTAGCTTTCGGGGCCCCTCCGAGATTAGGGCCCCCTGAAGCTTAAGGTACATGAGATTCATAGTAGATCCGTCCCTGCCCCCAGGTATACGGGTATCCCAAGAGGAAACAGTAAGTCATCAGGGGTAAGACAACAGTGTAGCAGAGCTGTTTACAAGGTGCGGTGTATCATTATTTTTTACATTACAAATTGGCAAGTAACACTTACCAGCTTCATCAAGACCACCGTTGCTCTGGGTGGTCGTTGGGTTGGTTGTTGGGGTGGTTGCTGGAGGTGGCTGCTGGAGGTGGCTGTTGGAGGTGGTTGCTGGAGGTGGCTGTTGGAGGTAGTTGTTGAGGTGGCTGTTGGAGGTAGTTGTTGGGATAGTTTCCTGTTGAAGGTGTGGTGGTTGCCTTGGAGGATGCACCACCCTAAAACAACCATCTTCACCCCCCACCACCACCACAACTTTCTTGACACAGGTGATTATTTCCAAGGCGATTTTCAGTACACACGATCACTCTTCCACTAACACGGCCCAGAAGGCCTATACTGTCACGGCCTAGTAGGCCTATATCAACTACACGTGCCTTCTCAACACCACTGTTCACTGAGACAATACTCTTATCACTAAAATAGTTTATCTATATATATGTATATATCAAAGTTACCATATGTATGTACATGATAACTCTATGTATATACATGGATTAATATACACCTTGGTGTATATACCAGGTAACCCCGTGTATATACATAAAAAAATATACACTTCAGTATGTATACCAAGTATCAGCGACCACTCACCAACACTGTTTTGAGTCGACTGGCCACTGACTGGTGAGTCTTAACCACAGGCGCTAATTACCTTCATAACGACCCTTAACTCGTCAACCGCCTCGAAAATTACCCTTTCAGGGAAAAGGGCCTGCCCTAAGAGTAAAGAGCGTGCCCTGAGAGTAAAGGGCGTGCCCTGAGAGTAAAGGGCGTGCCCTGAGAGTAAAGGGTCATATTCGCGCTTGGGGAGTGGAAGATAACCCAACTGAGGGGTTATAATAATAACAACAATAATAATAATAATAATAATAATAATAGTATTATTATTATTATTATTATTATTATTATCATTATTATCATTATTATCATTATTATCATTATTATTATCATTATTATTATCATTATTATTATCATTATTATTATCATTATTATCATTATTATTACTATCATTATTATTATTATTATTATTATTATTATTATTAATCGTGGGAAGCGTTAAAACCGTAAGTTTCATATAGCATCAGAACTGTTTATTGCTGAATCATCAGATTTATGTCTATCCATTTTATTCTAAATGGCTGGTTTTAAAACCTACCCACCACACGAGGGTCATTAAGGCTGCACATCACCTGTACACTGCACCTTTCAAGGCAGGTGAAATTGCTGACCTTGAAAATGTGCAGAGAACCTTCACCGCACGCATAAGTGCGATAAACCACCTCAACTACTGGGAACGCTTGAAGTTCCTAAACCTGTACTCTCTAGAACGCAGGCGGGAGAGATACATTATTATATACACATGGAAAATTCTCGAGGGCTTAGTACCAAACTTGCACACAAAAATCACTCCCTACGAAAGCAAAAGACTCGGCAGGCGATGTAACATCCCCCCCAATGAAGAGAAGGGGTGCCACTAGCACGTTGAGGGACAACACAATAAGTGGCAGGGGCCCAAGATTGTTCAACTGCCTCCCAGCATACATCAGGGGGATTACCAACAAACCCCTGGCTGTCTTCAAGCAGGCACTGGACAGGCACCTCAAGTCGGTACCTGATCAGCCGGGCTGTGGTTCGTACGTTGGACTGCGTGCGGCCAGCAGTAACAGCCTGGTTGATCAGGCTCTGGTCCAACAGGAGGCCTGGTCACAGACCGGGCCGCGGGGGCGTTGACCCCTGGAATTCTCTCCAGGTAGACTCCAGGTAGACCACCAGCCAGGAATACTTTAACAGTGCCAGGGTGTCACTGGCACTGTCACTTCTACAACTACTACTTCCAATTCCTCTTCTTCACCCGCCCCGTGCCGTATTGTCTTCTGACCTTCTCTACTTTGCTCGCCCAGTTGTAACTTGACAATGGTCCACGACGGTCCGGAGCGTCGTCATAATGTTGCAGTCATGGAATTGTGGCTTTAATCTTTATGGGTTGAACACCTCGTAATATTATGTCATACCAGATATACGTTGGCGTTATTAAATAGATGGGAGGCGCTAAACACGTAGGAGATTGAGGTTTGATAGTAGGAAGGGGCGAGTAGCTCCAATTACTTGGTTTAAGAGCCCTACTCACCAGCGTCAAGGCAAGTCCCTTGAAAAATATGTTACATATATACAAGATTTATCATTGCTATTTTTTCTGCTTCCAGTCATGAAGGCTGAGCACTGGACTTGATGGGACTCACAGGCAGTCTTCCAGTGACTGGACTTGATGGGACCACCAGCCAGTCTTCCAGTGACTGAACTTGATGGGACCACCAGACAGTCTTCCAGTGACTGGACTTGATGGGACCACCAGGCAGTCTTCCACTGACTGGACTTGATGGGACCACCAGGCAGTCTTCCACTGACAGGGAAAACAGTCTTCCAGGACTGGACTTGATGGGACCACCAGGCAGTCTTCCAGTGACTGAACTTGATGGGACCACCAGCCAGTCTTCCAGTGACTGGACTTGATGGGACCACCAGGCAGTCTTCCAGTGACTGGACTTGATGGGACCACAAGACAGTCTTCCAGTGACTGGACTTGATGGGACCACCAGGCAGTCTTCCAGTGACTGGACTTGATGGGATCACCAGACAGTCTTCCAGTGACTGGACTTGATGGGACCACAAGACAGTCTTCCAGTGACTGGACTTGATGGGACCACCAGGCAGTCTTCCAGTGACTGGACTTGATGGGACCACAAGACAGTCTTCCAGTGTTGTTTACATAAGGTGTAACAAGTTACAGATCATCACTAACCAAGACTCGTGTCAGGAGACACCTCTCATGTAGGTAAATGGACACAGATGCAACTAATGTGATATTTTTTTTAAGCAACGTTTCGCTCTCCAGGAGCTTTGTCAAGCGAAACGTTGCCACAAAACGTCACACCAGTTGTATCTGTGTCTATTTATCTAACGTTTTGTCGAAAATTCTACCATTATTACTTCCTATCATGTCAGAATATCCCGACAAATGTTAATGAGACACAATATTCTGTTTAAATTATTTCATTAAAAAGACGTTTCGTCCACCAGGGACTTCATCAATTCATGAACTGATCACTTTATGATTTGATAAAGTTGTTAGTGTTCGAAACGTCTTCTCAATAAACCGCATGTTGAGTCTTATCCACACACCTGCCAGGCTTCCTCGCTAAGAGAACCACACAGCTGGGAGAGGTGAGTCAAGCTTTAAACTGAGAGGTGATTCAAGCTTTAAACTGAGAGGTGTTTCAAGCTTTAAACTGAGAGGTGAGTCAAGCTTAAAACTGAGAGGTGAGTCAAGCTTAAAACTAGAAAATGTAAATTTTCTGCACATTGATAAGTGACTTTGATGTGGCAAAAGCTCACATTAGTCAATGGATGCCAGTGAGATCAGAAATTCTTGCAAAAAACAAACACGATAATACTGCTCGTGTGGAAATCACTAACCTTTAGAGAGAAAAAAACCGCTTGTTGGGTATGGAGAAGAAATTTACAACACGACGAAAGAAGACACGAGACTTTCTTTGTTCAAACAAATATAACTTGCGAATTAGTCTTCATCGACATGTCTGACTGTTTACCTCTTTCCTTGCACCTCTCCTCCCCTCATCACCCATCTTCTCGGCTCTCGTCCATCTTTCATTTCCTCAGCTAGTCCCTCAATCATCACTCCTCCCTTTCTTCCTTCGTTTCCATGTGGTTTTTACCTCCGATCCAGCGCCCAAAATGCACAAAGCAGATCTTGGTGTAGCGGTCACAGCAGGAAGTGCCACTGATGGGAGGGCCACCTATACTTTAACCCTTCTGTCCACCTCCATCAGAAGCCTCGACCTCCCTGCCAACCACAACAACTGTGAGATTTGTACCAACCATGCTACCGTCGCCACCTGCACGGACGGTGGAGGTGCAGGGAGGGTGGAGGTGCAGGGAGGGTGGAGGTCATCGACCTTTAAGGAAGGGGGGTGGAGGGTGCTCGACCCGTCGAAACTCATTCGAGGAGCCACTGACCAGGTCGTCCTCACTAAAACCCGTGTTAGGACGCCGTATACTAACGAAAAACATAAATAAATAAGTTTATTTAGGTGCAAATTTGCACATTTTTTGGATTATTATAAATGTTTTACATAGCAACCTATGTGTAAATTACCTAAATAACCCAAAAAAGTCAAAATGTCCATGGTGATGCTTGTGATATCTTATGTTTAACAACTTAACTCTCAGATACAGTCAAAATCTGTCATGATTGTTATTAATAAAAACAACGCACACTAGAGTAATGAAATACAGAGTAAATCGAAAATGAGTTACATAAGGATCAAAATGAAAAAAATAAAGTTGAATATGACAGTTTTATGAATATTAACTATACAGGAAGTCACATTCCTCCTTTGCTGTGACTTCACTCATTAGGTATCTTTTAGTTTGTTTCCTAAGCTGGCTTATGTTGAGACTGGTCTTGACATGACCAGGTAGTCTGTGCCACTCTTACTGATGTGTAGTGAGTGTGTGCAACATCACTGGTCTTGACATGACCAGGTAGTTTGTGCCACTCTTACTGATGTGTAGTGAGTGTGTGCAACATCACTGGTCTTGACATGACCAGGTAGTCTGTGCCACTCTTACTGATGTGTAGTGAGTGCGTGCAACATCACTGGTCTTGACATGACCAGGTAGTCTGTGCCACTCTTACTGATGTGTAGTGAGTGTGTGCAACATCACTGGTCTTGACATGACCAGGTAGTCTGTGCCACTCTTACTGATGTGTAGTGAGTGCCTGCAACATCACTGGTCTTGACATGACCAGGTAGTCTGTGCCACTCTTACTGATGTGTAGTGAGTGCCTGCAACATCCCTCGGTTAACTCCACATGTTTTTTTCATAGTCCTCACCTAGTTGTGTGTAGTGAGTGTTTGAGTCTTAGTTTAGCTTCAGCCACGTTACCCTGTGTTACGGGTTTTGTGGTGACTCGTAACTTAAATGTCCTGGCTCCTAAAGGGTAAATGACCTGACAAGTCTAGGAGTATTTAAATTACGAGAAAAACAACCACTCTAGGGCCAGCTTGTACCTTCACACCAGTTATAAAGTATACATTTAAATAGTTAATATAGTATAAGAAAGGACACAAAAACTCACCTATACAAAAATATACATAATATTAAAAGTAACTTATATACAACTTATAATCTACTCCACTACAACATCACCTTAACTCCAGTTCACATTGGCTCACTAGCACACCACTACTACTAGTGAATAAAATAAATGAACATTTATGAACAGGGAGGCTCCATGACACCCTCTCCCCTTTCTGCAGGCTGTACAAGTACTCTCCAAAAGTTGAAACAGGCCTCTGCACACTAGGGCCTTACAGGTAAACATGAGAGCACTTAAACACAAACAAAATTATAGTATACACTAAAAAACTTACCAACCCACCTGCTCACACTAACGCCAACCATGATGACTCCTCCTCACCGCCCGTCGACAGTGTAGAGGTTCTGCGAACCTCAGTAGGTAGGCACTGTGCCTGTCTGTAGATCTACAACCCGGCATTTGCCTGCTTTATTTTTACCACATTGTTCACTATCAATTTTCCTGACACACAAGAATCCAAGGATATTCCCAGATATTTTACTGAAGGTACCCTTGTGATGGGCTCCCCGTTCAACACTATATTAAACTTATTTACTCTTTTTCAGTTTACTCTTTGTGCCAAAAAGAATGGCGTCAGTTTTTCCTAAGTGATAGTTTGTTTTATACTAACTATTTGCTGCAGGACTCTAGCTCCAGTGACAGTACATTATATCTTGTGGGTCTTTACCTGAGACCAGCAGAGTACTATTCTGATGGGCATGTCATTAACATACCATAAAAATAATAAGAGACCCAGCATCCTCCTTCAGGGAACCCCACGTGTTATCGGCAAGGGTTCTGATTCTGTATTACTGACTTCGACAATTTGTCTCCTGTGGTTCAGGTAAGAGGCTATGTCTATAGCTTGTAGTATCTTATATTATAGTATAAACTGCATTGAACGCCTGTTGCAAGTCTAGGGGTCACCTTTCCTCTTAACTTCCCTAACGACATTTGTGTTCGTCCATTAGATTGATTAAATAGGCATCGGTTGAGTAAGATCTCCTGAAACCTGATTGGTAACTATGATGCTGTAGTCATTAAGATACTTCACTACTTGTTAATAAACGGCTTTCTCTAGCATGTTGGACATCACGTTGTGTACGCTAACAGACCTATAATTGCTGACATCAGACCTACTGTTTTTGTTGAAGTTGGGAGTGACTATGGCCACCTTCAACCACTAGCACGGTATTAATGATAGATAAATTTATTATGTGAGCTATGGGACCTGGCAGTTCAGAGACCATCTTTCAGTAATTTGGCTGGAATGTTATCTGGTCTAGTGTTTAATAATTGAAACCGTTTGGTGTGACGCCTCTAGTACTGTAGAAAGTTTTAAATCTAACACTACGATTTATGTATCTCCACGTATTTTTCTATGTAGTTTTTCATGAATCCGTCCAGGTTGAAGAGTTGGACCTTGCTTCTCACTGGACTGACTTGACACTTCCTCCCACATCTCTCACTCCAGTAAGTTATGATAGTGTGTAGATTTGTGACCTCACCCTCAAATATCATCCAGTTATAAATTATCATATATCTTTCTTCGCTTCAGAGAGTATGTTCCAAATTCTTCGAGGTATTCTCAGTAGTTTAAATTATTTAATGACTATACAAGCAGTAAGCGACTTTTGTATATTTCAGCGGTGATATATTTCCTGCCTTGAACGGAACTGTGAACACAAAGCGATATTAAAGACGTCATTTGAATAATATCATCAGTGGCGTTGTATCTCTTTGGTCAGTCGTAGTTTCTCTACGTTATGAAAGTTCCCATAATCCACTCTGTCATTTTTCTGGACTTTGCTACATTTGCTTTCTTGAGTTCTCTAAATGACAGATAAGCTGACAATATTATTCCTAAGTCTTATACCTGGTTCTTACCTTCTATAAGATGGACCTGCTTACCTTGTGTGTTCTGTGTTTTAAAATCTTCATTCTTCCTGTATCTAAGCTGCTGAAATATGTCATCAATGAACTTCATATGATTTTCATTTACCCAGTGGGTTTAGCGTTTCTGTTATTATGTATTTATCCTGTTAATCAGGACTCCCAAAATCTTTCAGCATGCGGCATGATTAAGAGCTGCAGTATTAAGATTACTGGTACCTGAGCCTTTCAGAGAAAATCTCAATGAGTGTAGCAGTCATCCTCTTCCTTTTATCAAACCTAATTACCTCCCATCTCATAAGAAGAAGAAGAAGAAGATGAAGAAGAAGAAGAAAAAAGAAGAACACAGGTGTCTGGGTTGTTTACTTTCCAAAAGATTAGAACCTTACAGTTGCCTGCACTGAACTGCATATGCAATTCTCCCTACCACAACATTAACAGATTCTAGTCGTTCTGAGGTTCCCTGACCTTCTTCCCAGAATATATTTGTCGCCCTATTTTGGTATGGTCGATGAATTTATGAGGCCATTTGATTATCTTGCTCGTTAATGCAGATTGCCCAACACCGGCGCCGGTGGTGTTCCACTCATTACTGGTTCCCAGTATGTTTTTTCCCCTCATATATGCTAACACTCTATGTGATGGTGACTGCATCAGCCAGCTTACGAGTAAAGAGAGACGTAATGCGAAGCAAGACTTTGTTGTAGATGACGTTTCGCCCATGACAGCCTTATCCCGCGGCGTGATTATGCTCAATCGTGAACGAAACGTCTTTATAGACTTTCTGGATAATACAGATACACTCATATCACATGAAGACTTTATTAGCACTACATTTCACTCAAGGAGAGCTTTATCAAGCCCTCATGAGCGAAACGTTACCTTAATAAAAGCTTACTTTACTCTAAGTTCTTGTTTTATCCATTATTCTCAAGACGCTGACTACCATCCTGTCATGTACTCTGTTGTCTATTACAAGACACAGGTAGACCCCAGCGTTGCTGTGCACACATTACACAAGACACAGGTAGACCCCAGTGTTGCTGTGCACACATTACACAAGACACAGGTAGACCCCAGCGTTGCTGTGCACACATTACCCAAGACACAGGTAGACCCCGGCGTTGCTATGCACACATTACACAAGACACAGGTAGACCCCGGCGTTGCTGTGCACACATTACACAAGACACAGGTAGACCCCGGCGTTGCTGTGCACACATTACACAAGACACAGGTAGACCCCGGCGTTGTTGTGCACACATTACACAAGACACAGGTAGACCCCAGCGTGCTGTGCACACATTACACAAGACACAGGTAGACCCCGGCGTTGCTGTGCACACATTACACAAGACACAGGTAGACTCCAGCGTTGATGTGCACACATTACACAAGACACAGGTAGACCCAGCGTTGATGTGCACACATTACCAAGACACAGGTAGACCCCGCGTTGCTGTGCACACATTACCAAGACACAGGTAGACCCGGCGTTGCTGTGCACACATTACACAAGACACAGGTAGACCCCGGCGTTGCTGTGCACACATTACACAAGACACAGGTAGACCCCAGCGGTGTTGTGCACACATTACACAAGACACAGGTAGACCCCAGCGGTGTTGTGCACACATTACACAAGACACAGGTAGACTCCGTTGCTGTGCACACATTACACAAGACACAGGTAGACTCCAGCGTTGCTGTGCACACATTACACAAGACACAGGTAGACCCCAGCGTTGCTGTGCACAAATTACACAAGACACAGGTAGACCCCAGCGTTGCTGTGCACAATTACACAAGACAAGGTAGACCCCGCGTTGCTGTGCACACATTACCAAGACACAGGTAGATCCCGGCGTTGCTGTGCACACATTACACAAGACACAGGTAGACCCCAGCGGTGTTGTGCACACATTACACAAGACACAGGTAGACTCCAGCGTTGCTGTGCACACATTACACAAGACACAGGTAGACCCCGGCGTTGCTGTGCACACATTACACAAGACACAGGTAGACCCCAGCGGTGTTGTGCACACATTACACAAGACACAGGTAGACCTCCAGCGTTGCTGTGCACAATTACACAAGACACAGGTAGACCAAATGTTGCTGTGCACAATTACACAAGACACAGTAGACCCCAGCGTGTTGTGCACACATTACACAAGACACTGGTAGACCCCGGCGTTGCTGTGCACATATTACACAAGACACAGGTAGACCCCATGTTGCTGTGCACACATTACACAAGACACAAGTAGACCCCAGCGTGTTGTGCACACATTACACAAGACACAGGTAGACCCCAGCGTTGCTGTGCACACATTACACAAGAACAGGTAGACCCAGCGTTGTTGTGCACACATTACCAAGACACAGTAGACCCAGCGTTGCTGTGCACACATTACACAAGACACAGGTAGACCCCAGCGTTGTTGTGCACACATTACACAAGACACAGGTAGACCACAGCGTTGCTGTGCACACATTACACAAGACACAGGTAGACCCCAGCGTTGCTGTGCACACATTACACAAGACACAGGTAGACCCCGGCGTTGCTGTGCACATATTACACAAGACACAGGTAGACCCCAGCGGTGTTGTGCACACATTACACAAGACACAGGTAGACCCCGGCGTTGCTGTGCACACATTACACAAGACACAGGTAGACCCCAGTGTTGCTGTGCACACATTACACAAGACACAAGTAGACCCCAGCGTTGTTGTGCACACATTACACAAGACACAGGTAGACCCCGGCGTTGTTGTGCACACATTACACAAGACACAGGTAGACCCCGGCGTTGCTGTGCACACATTACACAAGACACAGGTAGACCCCAGTGTTGCTGTGCACACATTACACAAGACACAGGTAGACCCCAGCGTTGCTGTGCACACATTACACAAGACACAGGTAGACCACAGCGTTGCTGTGCACACATTACACAAGACACAGGTAGACCCCAGCGTTGTTGTGCACACATTACACAAGACACAGGTAGACCCCAGCGTTGTTGTGCACACATTACCCAAGACACAGGTAGACCCCAGCGTTGTTGTGCACACATTACCCAAGACACAGGTAGACCCCAGCGTTGTTGTGCACACATTACCCAAGACACAGGTAGACCCCAGCGTTGCTGTGCACACATTACACAATACACAGGTAGACCCCAGCGTTGCTGTGCACACATTACACAAGACACAGGTAGACCCCAGCGTTGTTGTGCACACATTACACAAGACACAGGTAGACCTCAGCGTTGTTGTGCACACATTACACAAGACACAGGTAGACCCCAGCGTTGTTGTGCACACATTACCCAAGACACAGGTAGACCCCAGCGTTGCTGTGCACACATTACACAAGACACAGGTAGACCCCAGCGTTGTTGTGCACACATTACACAAGACACAGGTAGACCCCAGCGTTGTTGTGCACACATTACACAAGACACAAGTAGACCCCAGAGTTGCTGTGCACACATTACACAAGACACAGGTAGACCCCAGAGTTGCTGTGCACACATTACATAAGACACAGGTAGATCCCAGCGTTGCTGTGCACACATTACACAAGACACAGGTAGATCCCAGCGTTGCTGTACATAAAGCTGTGTACTCAGTATAAGCTAAAACTTTTTCCCCTCCCGACGTTACTATTTTTTTTTCTTTGTTTTGCTTCCACTTTTCTCCCTCTCGACCAGCTGATCCATCATTATCACAACGTCTTGCTTACTAACTCCCCTTTCTTATTCCCTCTTTTCTCTCTCCCCTTCCCTCACTACCCTTCCCCGCCTTCTCTCTCCCCTCTGAAAAGCCTTTTGTTCCGAGGTAAAATGACCTTAATAAAAGCCCCAAATCCTGAAATATCTTCATGCGACCGCCGTTTCGCCCATAATTCCAATGGCTGGGGGATTTTCTTTATTGTACCATCCCAAACTGATGGTAACGAGGGATTTGCATGTCACCTGCAAGCCTCGACTCCTCATCTGGCAACATTGATTCACTGATGCCATATCCGATTTGCCTAAAATGATAAAGTTACTCTATTTTCTCTTTTTTATAAGATGTGGATAAATGGTTTTTTTTTATGAGGATCGAGGGACAATTTTTTTTTAAAGGTTGTTTGCCGAGACCTGAGAGAGTACGGGTGTACACAGACCACTGGCGCTCTCACCTCAGATACTAATAGGTAATGTAGACAAATGATTTAAGAGAACCGACAAGTTGATAAATTAGACACATGTGCAACACTTGGGTATCTTTATTGAGGAAACGTTTCGCCACACAGTGCTTCATCAGTCCAATACGGGAAGAATGGTGACGATCAGAAGTAGTTTGAGGTAATCAGTCCATCAGTTGAAAATTACTCGATGTAATCACTGATTACATCGACTCCTGGCTGAGGGACTGACTACCTTAAACTCTTCCTGATCTTCACCATTCTTCCTGTATTGGACTGATGAAGCCACTGGGTGGCGAAACGTTTCCTCTAAAATACTCAAGTATTGCCGAGGATGCAAGGGCACTCAAACACCTAAGAACAAGTCTCCTGGGCACTCAAAACACCTAAAAACAAGTCTCCTGGGCACTCAAACACCAAAGAACAAGGCTCATTTTTAAAGTGTTTTAAAAGAAGTTCTTTACTGTAAATTATTTATAATTTGTAAATTTTGACTGCTTATCAGTTCAAGGAAATTTTTGGGTATTTGCTTCAAAACGTTTTTGTATATTACTTGCAGTAATCCATTACTAAGTTTTTTTTGGATGAAGATACGGATAAAACAGCGTAAAAGTTTATTATAACGATGCTTCGTTCAAGAGAAGCTTCGTCAAGTTATGATAAACGTTGAAACGTCGATATAAAAAAGGCTTCTACTCTAACCATGGTACTGGTGAGGTTAGAACCCATGGCAAGTGAGTCACAACACTCCAGTAAGATTCATCCAACTAGATATATACCATGGGTAGGTTAGCATGGGCCACACTGGTCACATTGAGACCCATGCTAATCTTATTGTAACCAGATGACCCAGTGACTTACACACTGGCCTGGAGTTTTGCGACCCACTTGCCATGGGTTCTAACCCCACCCGTACCCTGGTTTGTTTGCAATCATTGTATTACGACTTCCACTCTATTTATCATTGTTCATCCACTTGTAGGATCACTGCCTCTTCCACACACTGAGGTGCCTTCGTAAATCATACTGCTTTGTGTACTTCCTCAACACGTCCTAGCAGTCACAAACCACTAACTTAATAATGAACGCTGAAAAAAAAAAAAAACAGGGTACGGGTGGGGATCGAACTCATGGCAAATGAGTCATAAAACTCCAGGCGTAAGCTGAAAATTAAAGTATGTAGCAAATAAAAAAACGTTAAACAAAACACGCCTGAGAGATCTTTATGTATAAGACTGTTTGAGGGTCGGGCTCACAGGATTTGTAAACAAGAAATACCAATAAGAATTCAACGTTCATCAATAAGAAAACAGTCACTGAGTATTAAATAAGTGACCATTAGATTGACTGTATACTTTATAAGTTGATCTTCGTCTGTGCTATGCTAGACTACCAGACGTACTTATAACAAAGTCTTAGCCTGGCTACTACAACAACAGTCAGTCTGTTTACATTGCAAGTTGCTCCGTGAATGTGCATATCTATGTTCATGTTATCAGAGTGAATTATAGATCTACCCAAGCTTCTAACTGTAGTCCTGTTACATTCAGATTCATTATGTGTTTCTCTAACATTTCTAATACCTGCCACAAACAAAGCAAGATTATACTCAAATTCTTCTTCTTTCAGATCAACTTGTTTGATAGACTGACAGGTCTTGTCATGCAGGAACAAGTCAGTGTGAGATAGAAGAATTCATAACAATTTTAGGTTAATCCCTTTCTCTCTTTTATTATAGGTTTCATTTCTCCAGTGAGCTTGTCATTACACGAGTCAAATGCATTCATCGACGAAACACTGAGTAATTTTCAGAGATGAAAACAGAAACAACATTTGCTTCATTTCTCAGCATCCTGACACCAAGTGCAGTGTTATTGTTAATTATCCTCTCCCTCCCTCCTGTCATGATGCAACATATTGTTAGCACTCCCAAGAATGATTATGACTTCTTCGCTTTCCGTTGACACTAAGGATCGAGGAGATTCTACCTGGTTAATAGATCAGGTGCTTCATGATCTATTATTGATCAAACATACCATCCTCTTTGTTATTACATGAGTTCTCTTGTTGAGCCTATGACAAGCAACCACTACGAGAGCACTCAGCCTGTCGGCACGACATTATACATATGTCGTGCTGAATAGGTAAAACTTGCGAATTTGGCTTAAATAGCAAGGCACTTCTTGCCGAATAGGGCAAGCGAAAATTTGTGTATACAATAATTTCACAAAAAATCATTCTGAACCTAACGAAAAAAAAAAATATTACATTGTGTTTGTTTATTATTAAATTATTGTAAACTTATATAAAATATATTTAGTTGGATTAGGCTAAATTAAACTGCGATTGTTATAATAAGGTTAGGTAAGTTTCCTAAGATTCTTCTGGTAAAATTATTAATTTTTACATTAACATAAATGAAAAAAATATATCTTTAAACGTATAAGAGAATTTTTTTAGAAAAGACTTAATTTTAAATGAGTTCTTGCTAATTGACCAATTTTACCTATTCGGCACGACACACACACAGACACACACACACACAGACACACACACACACACACACACACACACACACACACACACACACATATATATATATATATATATATATATATATATATATATATATATATATATATATATATATATATATATATATATATATATGATCATAGCGGCATGTTATATGTTCATTATAACTAAAGACTTAATCGCTTTATGGTTAAATATACGGATAAAACTCGTCCCTGAAGATGAAGACTTAAGAGAAATGACTCAATTGAGTGGAGGTCACAGGAGGTAATGAGAGTGGTTCACCTGCTGCTCCTGATGAACGAGGTGAGGCTAATCCGCGAGGTCAGGTCATACCTAGTGATTACGAGGCCAGAGTTTCACTGGTGGTGGTGGCTGTGATGTATTGATGCAACCTTGCTAGCTTACCTTAAAGTTATAATAAGTTTTGTGATTGTTTATTCTGACGTGTGGTGTTGAATTGTGTGTACTCACACACACACACACACACACACACACACACACACACACACACACACACACACACACACCCTACCCTCTCCCACCCACACCCTCACCCACCCACACCCTCACCCACCCACACCTCCCACCCACACCCCTCACCCACCCAGACTCTCCCACCCACACCCTCTCTTACATAATTACCCTCCCCCACACATCCCTTCCATCCATATCCCTCCATTTTTCTCTCCCTCCATCTTAGTATCATTTCTTCCATCCATGTCTTCTTTTCCATCCACCTCCCTCTTCCCTCCCTCCCTTTCATGAAATCTTTCCTTCCCACCCCCACCTGTATCACCCTCCCACCTCCACCTGCCTATAACTCTCACCCCCACCTGCCAACCACCTCCCACCCCCACCTTCATAACCCAACCACCCCTACCTGCCTTTCCCAACCACCCCCTGTCTTCCCCAACCACCCCACCTGACTTCCCCAACCACCCCCACCTGACTTCCCCAACCACCCCCGCCTGCCTTTCCCTCCCGCCTCCACATGCTTCTCCCTCCCGCCCCCACCTGCCTACTAACTCCTACCCCACCTGCCTCCCCTCCCACGAACACCTGCCCTCCCCTCCCACCTTAAAATCTAACATTATTGGCTAAATCAGAAGTACAAATTTATCGCAATTTCTGGTGAGATTCGTGAGTGTAAATCTTGATATTACCAGCACTAGGGAGGGAGGGAGGGAAGAGAAGGAGGAGGGAGGGAAGAGGGGAGGGAGGGAGAAGTAATGAGGGTGGGGGAAAGAAAGTGGAAGAATTGGAGAAAAAGAATTAAGGTTAGCTTTAATAACGCGATAAATAATGCGTTCTCAGGAAAGGAGGAGTATGTGGGGAGGGGAGGAGAGGGGAGGGGAGGAGGGAGGAGGGTAGGAGAGGGAGGGGATGAGAGGGGGGAGGAGAGGGGAGAAGAGGGGAGGGGAAGAGAGGGGAGGGGAGGGGAGGAGAGGGGAGAAGAGGGGAGGGGAGGAGAGGGGAGAGAAAGGGAGGGAAGGAGAACTGAGGGATGTGTTGCAAGGTGGCGAGGTTGAAAAGTGGGCGGAGATTGCAACTTTAGGATGGGCGGGTTTCCAACAGGAAAGTGGACGGGGTCTTGAAGTGTGTGGGCGGGGTGCCACGAAGAGGGCGGGGCGCCAGTGAAAAGGGCGGGGTGCCATGGGAGTGTTCAGAGTGCTATGGAAGTGTTCAAAGTGCCATGCTAGTGTTCATGGTGCCATGGGAGTGTTCAGGGTGCGATGGGGGTGTTCAGGGTGCCATGTGAGTGTTCAGAGTGCAATGCTAGTGTTCAGGGTGCCAAGGGAGTGTTCAAGGAGCCATGCTAATGTTCAGGGTGCCATGCTAGTGTTCAGGGTGCCATGCCAGTATTCAGGGTGCCATGCTAGTATTCAGGGTGCCATGCTAGTGTTCAGGGGTGCCAGGGAGGGGGTGGGAGGTTGGTGAGAAGATGATCCCAGGGTTGTATATCAGTGTTGAACAGGGGCGCTCCACCGCCCTCAGATTACACCACCCGGAACTAAGCCATAATTTCTGATTGACCGCCGTCGTGACGTATTCACGGATGCCTCTTCCTCCATCCCCACCACCATCTCATTCTAACCATCCACCCCTCCTACAACACCCCCTTTACCTTAAACCACCACCTTCTCCTCCTCCTCCAACACTCCCCCAACACTCCTCCAACACTTCTCCAACACTCCTCCAACACTCATCCAACACTCCTCCAACACTCATTCACAACACCATTTCAAAACAGACAAAAATATTTCGATCCCTACTCTGGACGCCTCTTCAATACAGACTAATAAAACAAATGTATGTGTGCATGTATTTTTATGTATGTATATATGTATGTATATATGTATGTATCAATAACTACACTGCACTTGCCAGGGATCGAACCTATGATGCTTTGGCCCGCCTCATGGTGAGCGAAAACACATGACGCCTTAGACCACTGAACCAGTGACCCCTGACTAGTGCAGTGTAGTTATTGATCAATACCACTCGTTCGTGGTTACAATAATATATGTATGTACTCACCTAGTTGTACTCACCTAGTTGTGGTTGCAGGGGTCGAGTCATAGCTCCTGGCCCCGCCTCTTCACTGGTCGCTACTGGGTCACTCTTCCAGCTCTATGAGCTTTATCATACCTCTTCTTAAAGCTATGTATGGATCCTGCCTCCACTACATCACTTCCCAGACTATTCCACTTCCTGACAACTCTGTGACTGAAGAAATACTTCTTAACGTTCCTGTATGTATGTATATGTATGTATATATGTATGTATGTTTGTATGTATGTGTATGTATGTGCATGTATGTATATACGTATGTATGCCTGGGAACAATTTAGAAGCACCTTCATCATCATACTTGATGACACTGCAACAGTTGAAGATGTTAGGATGACGGGAACTGAACTCTGGATAACTGGCGATATACTGGATAACTGGCGATATACTGGATAACTGGCGATATACTGGATAACTGGCGATATACTGGATAACTGGCGATATACTGGATAACATCAAATTCAGAGATCAGTTGCTGAAAAGTTCTAGGGCAAATAAACAGACCGTTGTAGCTCTAGATGAATTGCTCAACTTCAGTGCAGAGTCTTGAAAAAATGTGCAAAGGCTAGGCACTGCTGCTCAATAATCAAAGAATACAAGACCAATCCTAGAAAGCTATGGCAAGAGCTAAAGGCACTGGGGTATACCCGTAGAATGATCTAACACATATAACACAGTGATAAATATTGATAAGGAGGTATGCCACGAAACTACTAAAGTGACAAATCGTGTCAGTTCTTTCTAACCAACTGTTACATCAACATTAGTCAGTAGAGTGCCACATTAGTCAGTAGAGTGCCAGTTGCCTCAGAGAACTTCAACACAGACTTCAGTAACTTTTAAGCAGAACCTTCCTAGCAGGAACCACTAAGCTGGTTACTGTGAGCTTTTATCCAATGTTTTCCTGTGATTATTGTGCGTGATGCAGGTGTTAAGCCCAACGGCACACCACCTACCACAACTCACACCCCCACTACTTCCCACACACTCAGAATTAACCCGACTACTACATATGTACATCCCACACACCTTACCCCAACACTCCACACCACCTCCCACTGCTTCTGAATTCACCCACCTACTACTACATTTGTGCACTCCACACACCTAACCCCACACACAACACCCTACCTACACCATATAATTGACCCAGCTATTCCCATAAGTCACCCCACAATGACCCCCAGCTATCCCATAAGTCACCCCACACCCCCTAATGTCCTCCAGCTATCCCCATAAGCCCCCATCCCCACGATGTCACCCAGCTCCCTCATAAAACACCCTACAGCCCACCATCAACCAGCTAACGTTATATATGACAGGTGTCTGCACTTTCCGGCCACCACCATCCGGGCAGGTTATGTCTGGCCTCACCTCATCTTCCCCCATCACCAGGGCTCTCTCATGGGTCAGGGAAGGGAAGAGGGGGAACTGAGACTGAGGGGAAAGGTGAGAAGGGGTGAAGAGTGGGGAAAAAGAGAGTAGGGAGAAATGAGCCTCAAAAAGGTGTCGTATTAAGTAGGCATCAATTGGGCAAGTAATATACTATGTTACTGTTGTCAGTGTTAGTGAGTTGTTACTGTTGTCAGTGTTGGTGAGTTGTTACTGTTGTCAGTGTTGGTAAGTTGTTACTGTTGTCAGTGTTGGTGAGTTGTTACTGTTGTCAGTGTTGGTGAGTTGTTACTGTTGTCAGTGTTGGTGAGTTGTTACTGTTGTCAGTGTTGGTGAGTTGTTACTGTTGTCAGTGTTGGTGAGTTGTTACTGTTGTCAGTGTTGGTGAGTTGTTACTGTTGTCAGTGTTGGTGAGTTGTTACTGTTGTCAGTGTTGGTGGGTTGTTACTGTTGATGAGCTGAGTAACGGCTGGTGTCACTGCAACATCCGTCTTTGCTAACTAAGCTTCACGAGGTAATGACCTAAATTAGCCATTCAATGGGAAATGTCATTACTGTGCAATTACACCAGGTAAATCGTCCTTACAAAGCCACTTAGCGATTTACTGTCACATTATTAGTACTGTATATCGTGATGCCAACGACACACTAGAGTGTAACGACAACTCATGCTATCAAGTATCCATTCTGCACGCAAAATATATCTTAACCAGCAGGGTAGAACTAAGCGAAGCTCAACCACCGGTGGGCCATTAAACAGCTTAATAATAGGATGGAAGGTGGAGACGCAGACAGGATAGAGATTGACGTATATATATATATATATATATATATATATATATATATATATATATATATATATATATATGTACTCACCTAATTGTGTTTGCAGGGGTCGAGACTCAGCTCCTGGCCCGCCTCTTCACTGATCGCTACTGGGTCCCCTCTCTCCCTGCTCCATGAGCTTTATCTTACCTCGTCTTAAAACTATGTATGGTTCTTGCCTCACCTACGTCACTTGCTAGACTATTCCACTTCCTGACTACTCTATGGCTGAAGAAATACTTCCTAACATTCCTTTGACTCATCTGAGTTTTCAACTTCCAATTGTGACCCCTTGTTTCTGTGTCCCCTCTCTGTAACATCCTGTCTCTATCCACCTTGTCTATTTCACGCAGTATTTTGTATGTCGTTATCATGTCTCCCTTAACCCTCCTGTCCTCCAGTGTTGTCAGGCCGATTTCCCTTAACCTTTCTTCGTAGGGCATTCCCCTTAGCTCTGGAACTAACCTTGTCGCAAACATTGGCACTTTCTCTAATTTCTTAACGTGCTTGACCAGGTATGGGTTCCAAACTGGTGCTACATATTCTAGTATGGGCCTGACGTACACGGTGTACAGTGTCTTGAACGATTCCTTACTAAGGTATCGGAACGCTATTCTCAGGTTTGCCAGTCGCCCGTATGCTGCAGCAGTTATCTCGTTGATGTGTGCTTCCGGAGACGTACTTGGTGTTATACTCACTTTGAGCGAGGTTTGCAGTCTTTGGCCACCTAGCCTATACTCCGTCTGCGGTCTTCTTTGACCTTCCCCGATCTTCATGACTTTGCATTTGGCGGGGTTAAATTCGAGAAGCCAGTTGCATGTTCAGGTCTCTTTGAAGTCCTGCCTGATCCTCATCTGATTTAATTCTCCTCATTAACTTCACATCGTCTGCGAACAGGGGCACTTCTGAGTCTATCCCTTCCATCATGTCATTCACATATACCAAGAATAACACTGGTCCTAGGACTTACCCCTGTGGGACCCCGCTCGCCACAGCCGCCCACTGTGATACTTCATCACGTACCATGACCCGTTGTTGCCTCCCTGTCAGGTATTCTCTGATCCATTGCAGTGCCCTTCCTGTTATACACGCCTGATCCTCTAGCTTCTGCACTAATCTCTTGTGAGGAACTGTGTCGAAAGCCTTCCTGCAGTCCAAGAAAATGCAATCAACCCACCCCTCTCTCTCGTGTCTTACTTCTGTTACTTTGTCATAGAACTCCAGAAGGTTTGTGACACAGGACTTGCCTTCCATGAACCCGTGCTGGTTGTCGTTTATAATCTTGTTCCTTTCCAGGTGCTCCACCACTCTCCTCCTGATAATCTTCTCCATGACTTTGCATACTATACACGTAAGTGACACTAGTCTATAGTTTAGTGCCTCGTTTCTGTCTCCTTTCTTAAAAATGGGAACTACATTTGCCATCTTCCATACCTCAGGTAGTTGCCCAGTTTCAAGGGATGTGTTGAAGATTGTGGTTAGTGGCACACACAGCGTCTCTGCTCCCTCTCTAAGGACCCAAGGGGAGATGTTGTCCGGTCCCATCGCCTTTGAGGTATCAAGGTCACTGAGCAACTTCTTCACCTCCTCCTCAGTTGTGTGTATGTCATCCAACAACTGTTGGTATATTCCTTGTTGGTGTTCCTCTCTGTTCTGACTTCCCAGAGTCCTTCCTGTCTCCAGTGTAAATACTTCCTTAAATCTCGTATTGAGCTCCTCACATACCTCTTGATGGTTTCTTGTGAGTTCCCCACCTTCTTTCCTCAGCCTGATCACCTGGTCTTTGACTGTTGTCTTCCTCCTAATGTGGCTATACAGCAGTTTCGGGTCAGACATGATTTTCGATGCTATGCCATTTTCGTACGTGTGTGTGTGTGTGTGTTAGTTACCATTTTGTCCTAGGCACATGTCAATTAGACACTAGGCCTGTTGTATGTATGTGTGTGTATGTGTGTGTAAGGAAACACTTCGAAATGTTTCTGCCCCACCGGGAATTGAACCCGGCCCCTCCGTGCGTGAAGCACGGTGCGTGTGTGTGTGTGTGTGTGTGTGTGTGTATGTGTGTGTGTGTGTGTGTGTGTGTATGTGTGTGTGTGTGTGTATGTGTGTGTGTGTGTGTGTGTGTGTGTGTCGTGCCGAATAGGTAAAACTTCCAATGTTGGCTTAAATAGCAACGCTCTTCTTGCGAAAATTGTGTATGCAATAATTTCGCAAAAAATCATTCTGAACCTAACGAAAAAAAATATTTCATTGTGTTTGTTTATTATTAAATTATTGTAAACTTATCTGAAATATATTTAGAGTTTAAAAATTTTCGGACTGTCTGCACGTGTCTGCATGCCTCTCTGCGTGTCTAAATGCTTGGATGTCTGTCTACATGCCAGTCTGTGTATTTTCCTGCCTTCCTACTTGACCAGCTGGATTCTAATGTGATAGCGGGAGAGGCGGAGATGTTGTGGCTTACGTGTGCTTCAAGGAGAGGAGGTGGGGCAATGCGAGGAGGTGGAGGAAGAAGGTGGAGAGAAGAGGAAGTGAATAGGGTGTGGGGGTTTGGGGTGGAACAGAGGGTGGGGGTCGCCCCCAACAGAGAGGTCCGACAACCCCCTGTGGTACAAGCTGGGTGGTCTGGGTACCACAATCACCACCACTTCCACCACTACCACTACCACCAATATTATCACCATCACCACCACTACCACCACCACCACCACCACAACCACCACCACAACAAGCACAACCACCTCTACCAGTAACAAACACATCCGAAACAACAGCAAAAACAACACGAACAGCAATACGTCAATCGTAGAAACCTGTTTGTTTCTGTTGTCCCCTGTCTACAACAAGCGTCCAGGCAGGAGTGACGCCACTCAAACTTGTGTACACTTGCCTCCAAGCTACACTCACACCTGAGGAAGCCACACCCACACCTGAGTAAGCCACACTCACACCTGAGTAAGCCACACACTGAGTAAGCCTCACTCACATAGTAAGCCACACTCACACAGAGTAAGTCACACTCACACTGAATAAGCTACACACTGAGTAAGCCTCACTCACACAGAGTAAGCCACATTCACACTGAGTAAGCCACACTCACACTGAGTAAGCCACACTCACATTGGGTAAGCCACACTTACACAGAGTAAGCCACACTCACACTAAGTAAGCCACACTCACACTAAGTAAGCCACACACTGAGTAAGCCTCACTCACACAGAATAAGCCACACTCACAGTGAGTAAGCCACACTCACAGTGAGTAAGCCACATTCACAGTGAGTAAGCCACACTCACAGTGAGTAAGCCACACTCACACAGAGTAAGCCACATTCACACTGAGTAAGCCACACTTACACTGGGTAAGCCACACTCACACTGAGGAAGCCACACTCACACTGGGTAAGCCACACTAACATTGAGGAAGCCACACTCACACTGGGTAAGCCACACTCACACTGGGTAAGCCACACTCATACTGGGTAAGCCACACTCACACTGGGTAAGCCACACTCACACTGGGTAAGCCACACTCACACTGGGTAAGCCACACTCATACTGAGGAAGCCACACTCACACTGGGTAAGCCACACTCACACTGTGGAAGCCACACTCACACTGAGGAAGCCACACTCACACTGAGGAAGCCACACTCACACTGAGGAAGCCACACTCACACTGAGGAAGCCACACTCACACTGAGGAAGCCACACTCACACTGAGGAAGCCACACTCACACTGAGGAAGCCACACTCACACTGAGGAAGCCACACTCACACTGTGGAAGCCACACTCACACTGAGGAAGCCACACTCACACTGAGGAAGCCACACTCACACTGAGGAAGCCACACTCACACTGTGGAAGCCACACTCACACTGTGGAAGCCACACTCACACTGTGGAAGCCACACTCACACTGAGGAAGCCACACTCACACTGAGGAAGCCACACTCACACTGTGGAAGCCACACTCACACTGTGGAAGCCACACTCACACTGTGATCACAGTGCAGCAGTCAAATAGGAATCTCTCTAGCTGCCTTGCTACTATCTGGCGTGTCTTCCTGTCCCGTCTGCCCTACCTGCTTGCCTGCCCTACCTGCTTGCCTGCCCTACCTGCTTGCCTGCCCTACCTGCTTGCCTGCCCTACCTGCTTGCCTACTGCTTGCCTGCCCTACCTGCTTGCCTGCCCTACCTGCTTGCCTGCCCTACCTGCTTGCCTGCCCTACCTGCTTGCCTGCCCTACCTGCTTGCCTGCCCTACCTGCTTGCCTGCCCTACCTGCTTGCCTGCCCTACCTGCTTGCCTGCCCTACCTGCTTGTTACGCCTACATGGGTGTGGCAAACACAGAAATTGATCAACCCACATATAAAGGATTTACAATAGCATTTCTTCTCAAATCGCGTACATGACAAGTTGTGTTGAAAATGGTATACAATACTGACAAGTTAATTAGGACACGTGGGCAGCAGTTGCGTGTCTTTACTGTTGAAACGTTTCTCCTATACAAAGGCAGCAGGTGTAGTAGCGATATGAAGATGATGTTATCTGTGCATCAATCTTGGAGAAATAGTATTTGAGGTGATCAGTCCCTCAGCCTCATGGTCTGCAACAATAAAGATACCAACTGTTGCACAGGTGTCTTAATCATCATGACAAGTTGTCGTAATGTTAATCATGAACGCTATTATTTTGACCCCATCATGTCTTCACCCGGCACCCATCATGTCTCCACCCGGCACCCATCATGTCTCCACCCGGCACCCATCATGTCTCCACCCGGCACCCATCATGTCTCCACCCGGCACCCATCATGTCTGCACCCGGCACCCATCATGTCTGCACCCGGCACCCATCATGTCTGCACCCGGCACCCATCATGTCTGCACCCGGCACCCATCATGTCTGCACCCGGCACGAGTGTCGAGTCTACAGTGACTTCCAAAATCTTATGCCAACCATTTTCCCTTTTGCCGGAGAGGCACTGGCAGTCTACCTCTCCGCGTATCAAGACGCGGCTATGACTACATCTCGCTATACTTCCTTTGTGATTCTTATTGCATTGCATCACTGTTGCTTCGTGCAATAATGATGCATCGAGAGCAGGGTACCACATATTAAAACATAAATATCATATATAAGGGCAAGAATATTGCATTATGAGAGCGTAAAGCTTAGTATAAGAGAGATATAAAGCCATAACTTAAAGCGTGAGGAAGGTGTTAGCTGAAGCAACAATAAATCTGCAAGGGAAAGTTTTTGTAATGGAAAAAAATTTAATAATTGTGTGTGAGAGAGAGAGAGAGAAAGAGAGAGACAGACAGAAAGACAGACACAGAGACAAACGGATAGACAACCAGATAGACAAACAAACAAATAGACAGACTGACAGACAAATACAGACAGACATTCAGACTGACAGACAAATACAGACAGACATTCAGACTGATAGAAAAATACAGACAGACATTCAGACTGATAGACAGTGAGATAGGCAGAAATATTCGATCAGAAAGACAATGATAACAGAGTTACAGATACAGACGGGAACCAAAAAAAAAATTGATAACTTGAATAAAAGGCAGTTCCCAAGAGTTAATGAATTAACGTATTGCCCAGTGTATTATTTTTGTTGTTGCAGACCTCGTGAACTGTAGTGACTGTTGTTGCAGACCTCGTGAACTGCAGTGACTGTTGCTACAGACCTCGTGGACTGTGGTGACTGTTGTTGCAGACCTCGTGAACTGTAGTGACTGTTGTTGCAGACCTCGTGAACTGTAGTGACTGTTGTTGCAGACCTCGTGAACTGCAGTGACTGTTGTTGCAGACCTCGTGAACTGCAGTGACTGTTGTTACAGACCTCGTGAACTGTAGTGACTGTTGCTACAGACCTCGTGAACTGTAGTGACTGTTGTTGCAGACCTCGTGAACTGTAGTGACTGTTGTTGCAAACCCCGTGAACTGTAGTGACTGTTGTTGCAAACCTCGTGAACTGCAGTGACTGTTGTTGCAGACCTCGTGAACTGCAGTGACTGTTCTTGCAGACCTCGTGAACTGTAGTGACTGTTGTTGCAGACCTCGTGAACTGCAGTGACTGTTGTTGCAGACCTCGTGAACTGCAGTGACTGTTGTTGCAGACCTCGTGGACTGCAGTGACTGTTGTTGCAGACCTCGTGGATTGTAGTGACTGTTGTTGCAGACCTCGTGAACTGTAGTGACTGTTGTTGCAGACCTCGTGAACTGCAGTGACTGTTGTTGCAGACCTCGTGAACTGCAGTGACTGTTGTTACAGACCTCGTGAACTGCAGTGACTGTTGGTTGCTGCAGACCTCGTGACATGTAGTGACTGTTGTTGCAGACCTCGTGAACTGCAGTGACTGTTGTTGCAGACCTCGTGAACTGCAGTGACTGTTGTTGCAGACCTCGTGAACTGCAGTGACTGTTGTTGCAGACCTCGTGAACTGCAGTGACTGTTGTTTGCTGCAGACCTCGTGGACTGCAGTGACTGCTGTTGCAGATCTCGTGGACTGTGGTGACTGTTGTTGCAGACCTCGTGAACTGTAGGGACTGTTGTTGCATACCTCGTGAACTGCAGTGACTGTTGGTTGCTGCAGACCTCGTGGACTGCAGTGACTGCTGTTGCAGATCTCGTGGACTGTGGTGACTGTTGTTGCAGACCTCGTGAACTGTAGTGACTGTTGTTGCAGACCCCGTGGACTGCAGTGACTGTTGTTGCAGACCTCGTGGACTGCAGTGACTGTTGTTGCAGACCTCGTGGACTGTGGTGACTGTTGTTGCAGACCTCGTGGATTAGTGACCGCTGTCGCGACCGTCGTTGGGTAGGTTAGGTTAGGTTTGTCAGGAAACAGGACAAGTGTTTCTTGACACGAGTTTTAGTAATATGATGACCCGCAGCTGAAGCTTTTGGTCACCTGATCGACGCCTTCCACTGGCTTACCATTCGGCCCCATTCAAACTTACATTTATAACTGTATGTCCATCGTAGTCTTGACTCTCTCTACCGCCGCCTCCGCCGCCACCACCACCACCACCACCAGACACCAGCACCACCACCACCATCACCACCACCATCAGACAGCAGCACCACCACCACCAGACAGCAGCAGCGCCCCCACCATCACCACCACTACCATTACCACCACCACCATCACCCCCCACCACCACCACCAGACAGCAGCAGCGCCACCACCATCACCACCACTACCATTACCACCACCACCATCACCCCCCACCACCACCACAAATAAAGCATACACACACACAATAAGTTTTACAGCACCAGGCCAATAAAGTGTAGTGGTATTAGCTAGGAAAAGATAAATTGGAGGCTGACTCCATACACTGATTCTCAAGTAAATATAACCGAGGTTGACCTCGGCAGCAGGTCAAAACACACACACACACACACACACACACACACGTTCCATTCATAGCTTTAAGAAGAGGTATGATAAAGCACATGGCGCAGGGAGAGTGACCCAGTAGCGGCCAGTGAAGAGGCGGGGCCAGGAGCTATGACTCGACCCCTGCAACCACAACTAGGTGAGTACACACACACACACACTGGTAAAGGGCATTATGAGGAAACGGTACCAATGGGATGATGGAAGTATTAAGCCGGATAAATATAAGAAGCGGTGAGAGATATTATTCTGGTAATAAGAAGAGGCAGGTAGGTAGAGCCACTATCAGAGAGACCGAGGTTCACCCTGAGACACGCACCGGAAATGCAAGAAATGCCAGATCTACAAAAAGATTGAAATATGGAACACACTATGGATAGGAATATAACGAAACTGGACACGATAAATAATAAAAAAAATGGAAATATGATAGATGTGAGAAAACGCCAAACATGGATAAACAAGAATCAAGCAAAGTTCAGAAAAGACACAGCAGAAGAAAAATCGCCATCTATCTGCTTGTTGTTGGTTTGAGGGGTCAGCGCTCCCCGCATCCATGTCCCAGGGGGGTCAGCGCTCCCGAAGCCATGCCCCAGGGGGTCAGCGCCCCCGCAGCCATGCCCCAAGGGAGTCAGAGCCCCCGCAGCCATGCCCCGTGGGGTCAGCGCCCCCGCAGCCATTCCCCAGGGGGGTCAGCGCCCCCGCACCCATGCCCCAGGATTAAAGAAAAACTGACATTTAGACTGCATTATCCAATTTTACCCATTTTATTAAATAAAATTTGATATTGGTTTTAACGTGATAACAAGAGAATGCCTCATTTGATTGGCTTCAAACTTTCAGTGCTGGTTTATCTTATTTTCAGAAAGGTTCAGATTGGTTTTGAGATACATAGGTTCTAACTTCCTAACTTTATCGAACAAAATTGGGACATGGATTTCCACGCGAAAACTCGAGAATGCGTCTTCCGTTCATCTTCAAACTTTCACCGCTGGTGTATCTTATTTAAAGTGACGTTCAGATTATTAGTGGATTAGATTAGATTTTTCCTCCCATATAAGAATACACAAAAGGCCTTGGAACTAGGCCCCAAAAGGGTTCACAGGAGTACATCTGGATTTATATCTGCAATTGACTTATATGTTGCAAGGAAATTTAGGAAATTTGTTTAATATGTCTGGTATCTTATTTTCATTAACGAAACATCTTGACACATCACATAGGTTATTATATTGTTTATCTCTATGTTCCCCAGTAAGTGGACAATTAAGCAAATGGTGTTTAAGATAGAGCTGACACACACATGGCTACTACAACATCAGTCAGTCTGTTGACATTGCAAGTTGTTCCATTAACGTACTTATCTACGTTCGTGTTATCAGAGTGAGTGACAGATCTACTCAGGCTTCTCACTACATTTCTCCTCGTATTGTTCTTAATGCTACACACAGACACACCAGAGGTTTATTCTATATTGTGTAAGTGTTAATTTACAATATTAACACTTAAGTTTAGCCTTGTGATAGCTGTGCTAGCCACGTTATTTGTAGTTTTTTTTAAGGAAAAACACTTTGTTGAAGTATTGTAAAGAATTAAAAATTTAATATAACTATGAAAATAAAACGAAAAAAATAAACTTTTTTTATGGCGTGTTGCAGTTTGGAAAATTTACTTTACCACTAAGTAAAAAATGTACACAATCTAAATTGTGATTTTATTGTCAGTGTTGTAACTCCATAATACCTCCTTTGATAGACTTCAGATTTGTATCTTGCTGAGAGGAATATTTGGACTGCTGTTGGAGTGTCTAGGTTTAAATTTGCTAATTCTATTTGAAACATGTGTCTTAATGATATCTTGAGCTTATCTTTGTAAACTACTTCAACCACTATTGTTTTAGTCTGTGTAGGTGTAAGTTGGTCAAATTTATAACATAGTTAATAAAGACTTTTATTATGTTCAATAACCGTAGAATGCTCTGACTTACAGAATTCAAACCTTAAGTACTGTTATATGTATACCTGGAGTTTACCTGGAAAGGGTGTCGGGGGTCAACGCCTCCGCGGCTCGGTCTGAGACCAGGCCTCATGGTGGATCAGGGTCTGATCAACCAGGCTGTTACTGCTGGCTGCTGCTGCTGCTGTTGCTTATAAAAGACTCAAATTATTGTTGTTGGTAATTGTAAGTTACAATTTGGCAATTTTACTAATTATGAATATTAGTTTCTGTGTGATAACTTGAGAATGCCGCCTCGCACTTGCTTCTAGCTCTCAACACTGTCGTTTCGTGTTCAGGGGAAGGTGTTGGCTGGTGTTGGACTGAAGAGGTCCCAGTGGGTTCATTTTATTACACTAATTAGAATGTTGGTTTCCATGTGATAACTTGAAACTTTCTCTTCATATCAGTTTAAAACTTTCAGAACTTCTGAATCTTAATTAAAAGGAAGTTCGAATATCATCGATCTTTGTAATGCTGTTTTGTCAATTTTATTTCAAAATAGTGTAAAAGTAATCCTTCTGAAGTACTAAGAAACTCTTGTTTAAAGCGAGAAAAAAGTCGTAGCCATTTAATGATAAACGTATATTTTGACGCAGTTACGTTTAGACATTTAGGACAAATTATTTTTTTGGTCATAAACTTCTGAAAATTATTTTAAGATTTTTAACTAACATTTTTTTTTAAGTGTTATTCTCTAGCACATTCATTTTCAAAAGATGACAACTGCTGATGCTGCTAGTTTGATCCAAGAAAGCGGAAGTCAGGTCACCAAGGACCTCTAATCTGTCTCAAGGAACCGCCCTTGAGCAAGGGTCAACCTTATGTACGTGTGCTGCACACGTCTGACTGGGACAGCGTATCTCCTTGTCCATAATTACTATCGCATTTGCTTTGTCTGTTTCGTAAGGTGAAGTCCAGGATCTTTCCTTAATTCATGGTATAACTTAACAAATCTTTGATGACAATTGTGTTGTAGAGGTGTGAGCGAACCTTACGAAACAAACAAAGCAAATGCGATAGTAATTATGGACAAGGTAGATTATAGTGGAAAAGTGAACATGTCATTAGAAGACTGGGGTACTTACGTGCTCGTTAAGTCGCCTTGTTCCTGCTGTCCCTTCTATTACTAGCAACAGACACGTTTTTAGATGTTTATTCTGAGGCCTTGAGGTGTTAATCCTAAATAAAACTTGATTTTAGAGTGGGGTGAGGTAGGATGAAGGTCCTAGTATGTAAATTCAACGGTGTGAGAAACACTAGGAATTAAACTATAACAGTAAGTAGAAACTCACAATACACTGACTGAAACAAGTCACCAAAAAGAAAAAAAAGAAAAACGCACTGAGTGGAACCTTATGACGATGTTTCGGTCCTTCCTGAACCATTGTCAAGCCACACCGACTCCAGCACTGACCGAAACGTCGTCATAAGGCTTTTATCGTCAGTGCCATTTTTTTTTTGGGTGTCCAACGATTAGTAGAATGGAGACTAAAGAGCAGAACCAAGAGCTGGAGCATTATTTCCAACTCGACAAGTTCACACACACACACATACACACACACACACACACACACATACACACACACACACACACACACACACACACACACACACATACACACACACACACATACACACACACACACACACACACACACACACATACATACACACACACACACACACACACACACACACATACATACACACACACACACACACATACACACACACACACACACACACACACAGCCACTACAATCCATTCTTATATTAGTGCTAGGTAGACGCTTCAGGCGTTTACTTCTGAGAAAGGCGCTCTTCCCTGCATAGAAATGAAGCCCAAATGTAATCTAAATTGTTTTATGTAAGGCGGCCCAGGATAACGCCGCCTCCTCCTATATTTTGGTCTTATAAGTGTTTTCTGGCCACGCACCTCAAGTCGGAATTTTTAAATCTCTCTCTCTCTCTCTCTCTCTCTCTCTCTCTCTCTCTCTCTCTCTCTCTCTCTCTCTCTCTCTCTCTTTCTCTCTCTCTCTCTCTTTCTCTCTCTCTCTCTTTATCTCTCTCTCTCTTTCTCTCTTTTGTTTCTTTCATTTTTAGAGCGAATTATAATTCCTTAGTTATTTTTGTTAGATATAACAGGTAAATTGATTTTATTATTTCTTCCTCTAATTATTATTATTATTATTATTATTATTATTATTATTATTATTATTATTATTATTATTTAGTAGTAGCAGTAGGAGTAGTATAGTAGTATTAGTAGTAGTAGAAGTATTAGTATTAGTAGTAGTACTAGTAGTAATAGTACTAGAGGCAGTAGTAGTACTAGTGTAGAAACATTATGACTTCAAATCGTCAATATTATTCCTTCCTCATTTGCAACATTATATATATATATATATATATATATATATATATATATATATATATATATATATATATATATATATATATATATATATATGAGACAATGTACAAAAAAGTTCTAGCCCTGTAAATTACAAAATAATCATTTATATTGCCTTAATGGTACATATTACCATAATAATATGTCATGATGGATAATATCCGATATGTAAATAGCTATATTACAGAGAAAATCACATATTGGGATCCTTAATATGGAGTGGACCGGTTATATGACTGAGGCCAGTTGAAGGCATCGGTCACATGGCCAAAAGCTCCAGCTAGCGGGTCATTATGTGACTAACACCCTGCGTCAGGAGACACTTGCTTCCTGACGCTGTTCACACACGCTAGGTCATACACACCGAGAGGTGTATATGTTTCTTAGTGTATGTACTCCCCTAACTTAGGGATTAAAGCATACTTGACTGGTAGTGAAGACGTCATACGCAAACTTAATTACCCTTTGTGTTGTCGATGGGATTTAAACTCAATTAACCAGCCAACCAACCAACTGATGTTGACAGCGGAAGATTTTGTAGCCGATTCTTCATGCATGAAAAAATAAGCCAATTATGTTATTCTGTGAAGATTATATGATATTTTTTGTTTGCCAGCGTAGTCCAGGATGGTAACTGAAGTCTGACTCTTAGAGAGAGAATGTAAACAAATGGAAGACTAAATAAACTTTGAGAGAGTTCAAGAAATCGGAAAGATTAGAAAAGTTTTGGTAAAATGCCGGGATGGAAAGAAAATAGATTAAACAGAATGCCTAAGATGGAAGAGAATATAAGGACTTTGATAAGATGAAAGAGATAGGAGAAAAAAAAAATGATAGAATTCAAGAAAATATATGGAAGAGCAAAAACAGTATATAATGCAAGAAATTGAATAAAATATAAAAAATGAGAGAGAATAAGAAACTGGAGAGAATAAAGATGGAAGGAAATTAATTATTTAATGTAGATGGAAGAATGTGTATAATTTTATGGAGATGGAAAAATGTGTATTATTTTATAGAGATGGAAGAGTGTGTTATTTATTTTATAAAGATGAAAGAATGTGTATAATTTATTTTGAGAATGTTATAAACTCAGAGCTGCAGTAATAACATGTATTTTTCCCTCATTGAATCTGTCTGTTACTTCATAAATCATCCAACCTTGACAGGACAAGAGTGTATCCTCCCCCCTCCCCATCCACTACCTCCCATCCCCACCCTCCCTCCCTCCCTCTGTATCTCACCGCCCCTTCCATCCCTCCCCACCAGCCTTTTCTCTACTTTTTTAACACCTCTTTTTCTTCTTCTAAATAACCCCTCCTCCCATTTTTCACCTCACTAACCCCTCCTCCTCCTCCTCTTTTTCCCATCGCCTCCTTCTCTACCCCCTTCCTCCTCTCCCCACCATCCCTTCTTTCAAATCCCCACCACACCTCCTCCCCACCACACCTCCCCGCCACCACACACCCTCCCCAACACTCCTGCCACCCCTCCCCATCATCCCTTTTTCCCCCTCCCCATCACACCTCCACAACATATTTTCCCCAACAAACCATCCGCCTCTCCCCACCAACCCTTCTTCCACACCCACCACACCTCACCAACACACCTTCCGCCTCCCCACCATCCCTTCTTCCCTCCCACCACACCTCACCAACACACCTTCCGCCTCTCCCCACCATCCCCTTCTTCCCCTCCCACCACACCTTCCAACCCCCTCCCCACCTCCTCTCAAAAAATACCCATCAAATACTCAAATCCTTCTCAGACAAAAACAGGAGCGTGCAGATAAATAATAATTCTGACATCCTTCCTCCGAAGAAATTTATATGCGGTAATTGGCGATATATATTAGTGAGGGTTCCTGGTGGCAACAACCAGAGCTTCCTGTGTGTACTTAGCAATGTCTGCAGTAATACTGAAACAGTTTTGGCAGCTCGTAAAGCAACCAGCAGAAGCAGAGCGAGGCCGCCTGTGGTGAGATGGTGATGAGTGTAGTGAGATAGTGTTGAAACGATAACGAATAACGAATTTATTTTACTCAGCCATGAAGGAATTGCTGCAGTCCGATTATTAGTATTATTACTCTTATTTACAACAGGAATCAAAAGCACAATGCAGTGGTTGGATCAACTTAAGAACAAAAATTGTGGAAGTGGAAGATGGGAAAGTGGCAGTGGAAAGTGGCAGTCGAAGAGTAGAAAGTGGCAGTGAAAAGTGGCAGTGGAAAGTGGCAGTCGAAGAGTAGAAAGTGGCAGTCGAAGAGTGGAAAGTGGCAGTGAAAAGTGGCAGTCGAAGAGTAGAAAGTGGCAGTGTAAGAGTGGAAAGTGGCAGTGTAAGAGTGGAAAGTGGCAGTGGAAAAGTGAAAAGGGGCAGTGGAAGAGTGGAAAGTGGCAGTGGAAAGTGGCAGTGGAAGAGTGGAAAGTGACAGTGGAAAGTAGCAGTGGAAAGTGGCAACAGCAGGATGCAACTCTCATATGCAGATCACAGAAACATTATTATTATTATTATTATTATTATTATATTCTTGGGGAGGCGCTAAAGTCATAGGGGTCATACTCTGCCTGTGGACTTCCTTCTTGAAGGACTCGAGTCTCTTCAGCAATTTTCGTCTCTTTCTGATTACTTACCATCACAGTTTATCTATCAGTGGTTTAATATCTATTTGTTTACATTGTTTTCTGGGGCTCTGAATCTTTATATTAGGTCGGGTGTGCTGCTGTGTTTCCTTAAATAATTATCGAAGGTTATTTACTAGACTCAGCCAGTGTTGTCACTGCAGAGTTGTGTGTGGTTTTTCACTGCTATCCTACGCATTACGCTGCTATCCTACGCATTACGCTGCTATCCTACATATTACGCTGCTATCCTACGCATTACGCTGCTATCCTACGCATTACGCTGCTATCCTACATATTACGCTGCTATCCTACGCATTACGCTGCTATCCTACGCATTACACTGATATCCGACACATTGTGACTATGTCCGCCTCGTTCTCCGACTCACAAAGAGCGTTACAAGTCGTCTACAGATTCGACTCTCCTCATCTCATCTTTCGTCATGTACTGTACAATTTTGGCTTTGTCGTATTTCTAGTAAACATAAAGAAGTCGTTATTTGCCGGGTCTCTGGACACAACGAGGTTTCGGACAAGAAACAAGAGTGTCGGATTGTTTTTCAGTAATCCCTCAACAACTACGCAACTGCTGACAACAACGATGGTCCGTGTTGGACTACGACAATTTGCTTTCTATCAAACCACATTTGGGATTCTGGCCCTCTTCCCACCACTATTAATTCTGGGAGACTGCGCTCTCACTCATACACATCAACCACACGCGACTCATGGATACCACAGATAAACGCCTGGTACTATTCGGCGAGGACTATCAGACCACACTATCAGCCCACCGTATCTTAATTGTACTCTATCAGAGAGTATGCTGGATTATTTTCTGACGCCTCCGCCGCCCCAGCATACTGACCACCTCACTCAAGTTCTATCTTTGAGCAGACTCTTCACTTGACTTTTTCATGGAAACTAATCTATTGAATCGACTTTGATTTCAAAATTTCTAACCTCTACCTTTGCACATACCTCCCCCTTCACTCACTCCTAACCTTTGCACATTCCTTCTTTATGCACATCCCTCTCCACAGTATTAAATGACTTACGGATTTAGCGCTAAAACTGATTATTTGATTATTATTCTGTGTGTTTATGCATGTTTTTTTTTTTTATTTGTGTTAATATCCAAGTGTTTTAGTTATATATGTTTGCATGTACACATTTGTTTGCCTAGATATTCCAAAAAACTGAAGATACGTTCTCTCTCTCTCTCTCTCTCTCTCTCTCTCTCTCTCTCTCTCTCTCTCTCTCTCTCTCTCTCTCTCTCTCTCTCTCTCTCTCTCTCTCTCTCTCTCTCTCTCCCAGAGCTAGCCAAGACCTCTATATTTCCTTGCAGAAGATGTAGTACTGGAATAAGCACCTCTAATTGAGCAGATGGAGCAGAGGGTAGGCATGTTGGCACGATAACTGTATATCGTGTAGGCTGCTCTTACGACAGCTCTCACAGCTGCTAATGGCCTTAATTAAGCCTCCTTATTTCCCAAGGACTCAATATTGCCTCGTATGTGTTCGTTGAAGGAAGACAGGGTGAGTGGTAGGAGGGAGGGGTGGTTGGCCTTGTGGTGGTGGTGGTCGTCGTCGTCGTCGTAGTTGTTTTAGTGGCGATGATGCTGGTGGTCGTCGTTGTTTTGGTGGTCGTCGTTGTTTTAGTGGCGATGCTGGTGGTCGTCATTGTTTTGGTAGTGGTGGTCGTTGTTTTAGTGGCGATGCTGGTGGTCGTCATTGTTTTGGTAGTGGTGGTCGTTGTTTTGGTGGTGGTGGTGGTCGTTGTTGTTTCGGTTGTGGTGGTGATGATACAGCTTGCTAATTGTACATGAACGGTATACAATACCGACAGTTGAAAATTTTAGACACATGTGCAACATCTGGGTATCTTTATTGTAGACGCTTCGCCATCCAGTGGCTTTATCAATACAAAATTTTAGGACATAATATAAAGAAAGTAGAACTATATACAAAAGATGAGGTAATCAGTCCCTCAGTCTTGGAGTTGGTGTGCAGAGCACAGTATGCTTGAAGATTCTGGACCACAGGCAAGAAGGCTGGTGCTTATATACTGGCGACAGGTGGATACGGATGGGTAGCAGACGAGGGCATAGTCACTGGTAGGCGGGATTCCCCAGTGGAAGTAGGTCATACCCGAGGCACGGGTTAGTGGTAGTAGTAGTAGTAGCCACATCTCCCCGAATATGCCGCACTTTTATCAAGATTGATGGACTGAACACATCAACTGCAGGCTGGGGGACTGATTACCTCAAACTCCTCCACGTCTTCCACCTTTCTCTATATTGGACTGAAGCCACTGGCTGCCGAAACGTTTCCAAAATAATAAATATACCCAAATGTCGCACTAGTATCTAATTGATCAACTACTAAGAATATCGCAGGTACGTAGCTTAAACCCTGATGGTTTTACAATAACATAAACAAGAGTTGCCGGCGATATTTTTTCATCTCGTGCACGAATTTGTTCTGTCGTTATAATTTATTCCATTATTAAAGATTTATTGATTATAATTTGTTTCAATATTTACAGCGGGTTAACCCAGTTTGTGTGATTGACTGGTATAATATATTTCTCTAAGTACACTGTGTGATTCAAGCACGCACTGTGTGACTTATATTTACACTGCATGTGACTTATACTGTACATACACTATGTGTGACTTATTCACATACTGTATGTGACTTATAAACACATTGTGACATATACATATTGTATGTGACATATACATATTGTATGTGACTTATATAAACATTGTATATGACTTATACACACATAGTATGTAACTTATATGCACATTGTATGTGACTTATACACACTGTATGTGACTTATATACACTGTATGTGACTTATATACATATTTTTAACATTGCACGAGTTGACGGAGACACCGCGCTGCCAGACACGTCGCTCTTGTTTTCCTCGCTATTCGTGGACAAAAACATGTTGCAATGACTCAAGGAATGACTGGGAAGTTCGAACCCAGGGCAAGGCAGCCCCCAAAACTCCTAGACTGCTTCACTTTGTCACCAGACTGTGAAGGTTACAATAAGATGCTTCTAAATGGATGTACTGGGGAGGGTAGTACGGGACACAACTGCGACCACAGATGTAGATTGTTGTGGAAGGATATCCTGACAACATGACCAAGGCCGGGATCTAGCTATTGTCCCTTCAGTAATCTACTAGTTAAAAAAATAATAAAAATTGTGCAGGTACTGGAGAATTGGCGCTGTGCAAATATTGTAATGTTGCCTCTGAGCAGGTGTGAGGGTGATACCATGCAGTTGTGGGAGGGTGATACCATGCAGGTGTGGGAGGGTGATACCATGCAGGTGTGGGAGGGGTGTTATGCAGGTGCGAGAGTGGTTCTGTTCATGTGCGGAACGGTTAATATAGTACAAATGTGGTAGTGTGACTAATATATAGGTAAGGGAGGTGTTATACTGCGCAGGTGTGGAAGGCGTTGCACGGTGCAGGTGTGGAAAGGTTGGCAGTGTGAAGGTGTAGAAAGGTTGGCACTGTACATGTGTGGAAGGGTTGGCACTATGCAGATGTGGAAGGGTTGGCACTATGCAGATGTGGAAGGGTTTACACTATGCAGATGTGGAAGGGTTGGCACTATGCAGATGTGGAAGGGTCGGCACTATGCAGATGTGGAAGGGTCGGCACTATGCAGATGTGGAAGGGTTTACACTATGCAGATGTGGAAGGGTTGGCACTATGCAGATGTGGAAGGGTCGGCACTATGCAGATGTGGAAGGGTCGGCACTATGCAGATGTGGAAGGGTCGGCACTATGCAGATGTGGAAGGGTTGGTACTGTGCAAGCATGACACACTACCTGAGTTACTGGTGCTGACAGGCAGTACATCAACCTTCTCTCACTGTGTTCTTTACGCACGCTCTATTTTACTCTCAAGTGACAAGTCATTACTGAGCCCTCGCCTCTTAAAAGCCTTAAAGCGCGACGCACTATTTTCCGGGGAAGTACAAGCGTATTTACACTCCAGCTGATTTACGAAGGTCAGACCTTTCATGAATGAGGTTGTTGTTGTAGTTAAGGGCCACGTCGACTTCAGCTGTATTGACCCTGGACCCAAGAGTTATGGACTCTGGAATGGATATACAGCCCAATTTGGGCGTGTAAAGAAAAGAGGATGGAAATAGCCCAATCTGGGCGTATAAAGGAAAGGGAATAAACGTTCACGAAAAGAACGGTGGACAGAGCGAGAAGCTTTCACAGTAGTAGAGTCAGTGAGCGGCTTCCCCATGCATGTTACTTTGAATCCATACTTACTTTGTTGACGTTCGTAATTGGTTTGCTAGACGACTGTTCATTAGCAATATTCCCGGAGTTTAATTATTTAATTGAGCTTTTAATTCACTGACTGTAAGGTAAAATTATCTACATACGTAAATATACTTAAAATATCGGAGAGAAAGAATAAGATTTATTTTTATATTTGTATAAATATCTTTAGTACAGTAGCCTTCGCATTAGATAAGCGACATTGTTAATTCTTTAATTAAAATTTGATATTTCTCAAATAACCACAAATTATATAATACTTAAGTATCTATTGAGATGATGAGCTACAAAAATTAAGATTTTTTTTTTTTGCCACGAAAGGTTTAATTAATAAACCTGTCACTAGTAACTTTAAAAAGAGTCTTATTACTGTTGACACAGTTAACATCAAAAATAAGATATAGGTCAGCTTAAACGTCACTTGTTTATTTAACAATGTCTCTACTGACCAAACCATCGACTTGCTACGTCATATCCTGACAGATGACATAGATCTTCCATTACCTTCCCAAGAGACTGTTGACCTAGCTGAACTTCGTGTTAGCTTTGTTCCGCTTTCAACAGTACATGTTGCAGACAAATATTTATCATTGCCATGAGCCCACTAGTCAACATGGTCTTGCTCACCTTCTACACGGAGTCATTAGAAGTCGAACGGTTCATGGATAACATCATAAATAACAGTTTGGTTGTGGCACATCGATGATCTTCTCATCACCACATCCACAAGACTCAACATTGACACCTTCCAGTGAAGGGTCAGCACAGTTCAGTCTTAAATCTAATACCCACTGGAGGTGTAGCACAGAGACTCACTCCCCAGAATAGATGTTAAGCCCCACAAATCAAATACACACCTGAAATTAGAGGTTGTCCGCTTCATGGCCCACCACGATGCTAGAAGCAAAAGAAGGGTGTTGATTGCAAAGTATGCAAATTATTAATGATTTAATTACCGACAGAATGTCAGGTAAATGGACACAGATGCAACTAACGTCACATTAGATGCATCTGTGTCCATTTACCAAATATTCAATGTATGCAGACCGGAGTATTTAGAAGAATGTGATATTATTTAAAACATCTCCAAGCTATAAATCCTCTTTTATTATATGTAAGATTGTATTCACTTAAAATTATGACTACACCCAAAAGAGAGAAACAAAATCAAATAAATTGATACATCATTTTTCTCGCCCGTCGAGTTCCCACCAACCTTGTCAACAAGGTGTCCAGAAGCACCAACAACATCGTCAACAAGGTGTCCAGAAGCACCAACAACATTGTCAACAAGGTGTCCAGAAGCACCAACAACATTGTCAACAAGGTGTCCAGAAGCACCAACAACATCGTCAACAAGGTGTCCAGAAGCACCAACAACATTGTCAACAAGGTGTCCAGAAGCACCAACAACATCGTCAACAAGGTGTCCAGAAGCACCAACAACATTGTCAACAAGGTGTCCAGAAGCACCAACAACATCGTCAACAAGGTGTCCAGAAGCACCAACAACATCGTCAACAAGGTGTCCAGAAGCACCAACAACATTGTCAACAAGGTGTCCAGAAGCACCAACAACATCGTCAACAAGGTGTCCAGAAGCACCAACAACATCGTCAACAAGGTGTACAGAAGCACCAACAACATCGTCAACAAGGTGTCCAGAAGCACCAACAACATCGTCAACAAGGTGTCCAGAAGCACCAACAACATCGTCAACAAGGTGTCCAGAAGCACCAACAACATTGTCAACAAGGTGTCCAGAAGCACCAACAACATCGTCAACAAGGTGTCCAGAAGCACCAACAACATCGTCAACAAGGTGTCCAGAAGCACCAACAACATCGTCAACAAGGTGTCCAGAAGCACCAACAACATCGTCAACAAGGTGTCCAGAAGCACCAACAACATCGTCAACAAGGTGTCCAGAAGCACCAACAACATCGTCAACAAGGTGTCCAGAAGCACCAACAACATCGTCAACAAGGTGTCCAGAAGCAGCAACAACATCGTCATCAAGGACATCACTACAACCAAACACAGCCACCATGACATATATAAAGCAGGTGTTTACATTATCCCTTGAAATGTTCTTGACAAACATTATATATGGTAAACTTAATGGGTCAATGTCACGCGGGTCAAAGAACAGCCAGTACGTGTACACAACCTACAAATACAAACAGTTCATGTATAATACATTGAGACGCGGACGATCCCCTCACGAATGGGACAGAAGCTAAACTAGTTATCCACGAAGGAGAGTCAGAAGATGCCTAGAATCTGTTCGTATCGGCACTTCTAACACAGTTATATAGAACCAGAGAAGCCCCGTGTCAGCTAGAGAGTTTGTTCATCATAAAATACATTTAACAGAGAAGTTTGATTTAAAGTTATGATCATTTATGTGTTTCTTCACTATATAACATCAGTTGTGTTATTTACAGATATATTGTAGCTAAAATTGTCGTTCGCTTACACCATACTTGTACGTTATCCAGGCGTCCAGGAACCAACATTACAGTGTACATGATTTACACCCTGCACCGTACATAATGCACACCCTGCACTGTACATAATGCACACCCTGCACTGTACATAATGTACACCCTGTACTGTACATAATGTACACCCTGCACTGTACATAATGTACACCCTGCACTGTACATAATATACACCCTGCACTGTACATAATGTATACCCTGCACTGTACATAATGTACACCCTGTACTGTACATAATGTACACCCTGCACTGTACATAATATACACCCTGCACTGTACATAATGTACACCCTGCACTGTACATAATATACACCCTGCACTGTACATAATGTACACCCTGCACTGTACATAATGTACACCCTGCACTGTACATAATATACACCCTGCACTGTACATAATGTACACCCTGCACTGTACATAATATACACCCTGCACTGTACATAATGTACACCCTGCACTGTACATAATGTACACCCTGTACTGTACATAATGTACACTCTGCACTGTACATAATGTACACCCTGCACTGTACATAATGTACACCCTGCACTGTACATAATGTACACCCTGTACTGTACATAATGTACACCCTGTACTGTACATAATGTACACCCTGAACTGTAAATAATGTACACCCTGTACTGTACATAAGGTACACCCTGAACTGTACATAATGTACACCCTGCACTGTACATAATGTACACCCTGCACTGTACATAATGTACACCCTGTACTGTACATAATGTACACCCTGTACTGTACATAATGTACACCCTGTACTGTACATAATGTACACCCTGAACTGTAAATAATGTACACCCTGTACTGTACATAAGGTACACCCTGAACTGTACATAATGTACACCCTGCACTGTACATAATGTACACCCTGCACTGTACATAATGTACACCCTGTACTGTACATAATGTACACCTGTACTGTACATAATGTACACCCTGAACTGTACATAATGTACACCCTGTACTGTACATAAGGTACACCCTGAACTGTACATAATGTACACCCTGCACTGTACATAATATACACCCTGCACTGTACATAATGTACACCCTGCACTGTACATAATATACACCCTGCACTGTACATAATGTACACCCTGCACTGTACATAATGTACACCCTGTACTGTACATAATGTACACTCTGCACTGTACATAATGTACACCCTGCACTGTACATAATGTACACCCTGCACTGTACATAATGTACACCCTGTACTGTACATAATGTACACCCTGTACTGTACATAATGTACACCCTGAACTGTAAATAATGTACACCCTGTACTGTACATAAGGTACACCCTGAACTGTACATAATGTACACCCTGCACTGTACATAATGTACACCCTGCACTGTACATAATGTACACCCTGTACTGTACATAATGTACACCCTGTACTGTACATAATGTACACCCTGAACTGTACATAATGTACACCCTGTACTGTACATAAGGTACACCCTGAACTGTACATAATGTACACCCTGCACTGTACATAATGTACACCCTGCACTGTACATAATGTACACCCTGCACTGTACATAATGTACACCCTGCACTGTACATAATGTACACCCTGCACTGTACATAATGTACACCCTGCACTGTACATAATGTACACCCTGCATTGTACATATACTCCTGTCTCAGGTGTTCTTTACTGACCTGATGAACTCCACTGAGAGGGTGAAACTTTGTGATTAATAAAGGTGTCCACTGCCTCTAAGCTGGTGTACCTCACCTTGTCAGTGTTGATCTATCATTACACTTACATTATAGAGAGTGTCTACGTCTTGTTTTGAGATCTGCGTGATGATGATGGATGATGAAATTGGTGTGATGGTCATGATGATTATGATGATGAAGATGAGGATGACAATGACAATAGTAATAAAAAAACAATCACTTTAATAATAAGGTTTAGATAAATAGTTGAGTTGAAAGATGATGATGTTCATTGCATATATATATATATATATATATATATATACAAATACGAACACACACACACACACACACACACACACATACACACACACACACACACACACACACACAAGCTAGAGGATCAGGCACACGTAACAGGAAAGGCACTGCAATGGATCAGAGAATATCTGACAGGGAGGCAACAACGAGTCATGGTACGTGACGAGGTGTCAGAGTGGGCACCTGTGACGAGTGGGGTTCCACAAGGGTCAGTCCTGGGACCTGTACTGTTTTTGGTATATGTGAATGACATAACGGAAGGGATAGACTCAGAAGTGTCCCTGTTTGCAGATGATGTGAAGTTAATGAGAAGAATTAAATCAGTAGAGATCAGGCAGGACTACAAAGAGACCTGGACAGGCTACAAGCCTGGTCCAGTAACTGGCTCCTTGAATTTAACCCTGTCAAATGTAAAGTCATGAAGATCGGGGAAGGCCAAAGAAGACCGCAGAGAGAGTATAGTCTAGGTGGCCAAAGACTGCAAACCTCACTCAAGGAAAAAGATCTTGGGGTGAGTATTATACCGAGCACATCTCCTGAGGCACACATTAATCAGATAACTGCTGCAGCATACGGGCGGCTGGCAAACCTAAGAATACCGTTCCAATACTTCACTAAGGAATCGTTCAAGACTCTATATACACCATATACGTCAGGCCCATACTGGAGTATGCAGCACCAGTTTGGAACCCACACCTGGTCAAGCACGTCAAGAAACTAGAGAAAGTGCAAAGGTTTGCAACAAGACTAGTCCCAGAGCTAAGGGAATTGTCCTGCGAAGAAAGGTTAAGGGAAATCGGCCTGACGACACTAGAGGACAGGAGGGTTAGGGGAGACATGATAACGACATATAAAATACTGCGAGGAATAGATAAGGTGGACAGAGACAAGATGTTCCAGAGAGGGGACACAGAAACAAGGAGTCACAATTGGAAGTTGAAGACTCCTATGAGTCAAAGAGATGTTAGGAAGTATTTCTTCAGTCATAGAGTTGTCAGGAAGTGGAATAGCCTAGAAAGTGACGTAGTGGAGGCAGGAACCATACATAGTTTTAAGACGAGGTTTGATAAAGCTCATAGAGCAGGGAGAGAGAGGAACTAGTAGCAATCAGTGAAGAGGCGGGGCCAGGAGCTATGACTCGACCCCTGCAACCACAAATAGGTGAGTACAAATAGGTGATTACACACACACACACACACACACACACACTCACTCACTCACACACACACACACACACACACACACACACCACTCACTCACTCACACACACACACACACCACCACACACACACACACACACACACACACACTCACACACTCACACACACACACACACACACACACACACTCACACACACACACACACACACACACACACACATACACACACACACTCACACACACACACTCACACACACACACACACACACACACACACAATACACCACACACACACACACACACACTTACACACATCACTGTGCTTTGCGTGACTCACTCCGCTTGATAATGTTATAATTCTTGTTGGTGTAAGCTTCCTGGGGCCCTGACTCGTATCTCCTGTATTATATCGCTACTTTATGTGTGTGTGTGTGTTTTGCACCGGTTTTGTCCGGCGGTGTTTGTTTTCATGCGCGAGTATACTCTGAGTATATCTCAATTAAGCGGTAACTCAGAGTTGTGAAGAAGGAAACCCGTAGAATAATGCATGGACACGTGTGTGTGTGTGTGTGTGTGTGTGTGTGTGTGTGTGTGTGTGTTAGTTACCATTTTGTCCTAGGCACATGTCAATTAGACACTAGGCCTGTTGTGTGTGTGTGTGTAAGGAAACACTTCGAAATATTTCCGCCCCGCCGGGAATAGAACCCGGGCCCTCCGTGCGTGAAGCGAGAGCTTTAGCCACCAGGCCACCGGGTGTGTGTGTGTAGTGTGTGTGTGTGTGTGTGTATGTGTGTGTGTGTGTTAGTTAGTTACCATTTTGTCCTAGGCACATGTCAATTAGACACTAGGCCTGTTGTATGTATGTATGTGTGTGTAAGGAAACACTTCGAAATGTTTCTGCCCCACCGGGAATTGAACCCGGCCCCTTCGTGCGTGAAGCGAGAGCTTTACCCACTGGGCCACCGGGTGTGTGTGTGTGTGTGTGTGTGTGTGTGTGTCACTGCATACAGTCAGTTACAGTCAGCGCACACAGTCACGGACAGTCACTGCACACAGTCACGGACAGTCACTGCACACAGATAGTCAGTGCACACAGTCACAGACAGTCAGTGCACACGGACAGTCGCAGACAGCGACACATTAGCAAGTGCCTACTAAATACAGACACAGGTAACAGAAGACTTTCCTGGGACAACATTTCGCTCTAAGGACAGTCTTGCTGTCAAAACTTTTCGCTCTAAGAACAGCCTTGCTGTCAAAACATTTTGCTTTAAGGACAACCTTGCTGTCAAAACATTTCGCTCTAAGGACAGCTTTGCTGGGACAACATTTCGCTCTAAGGACAGCTTTTCCAATCATGAACTTGACATAAACTGACCTTTGAGAGAAACATTGCCCAAAAAGCTGCCTTTGGAGCGAAACGTTGTCTCAAAAGTTTGCTCTGCTACATGTGTCTTTGCCGTCTTTTCTGTCGACAGCGATCCCTTTAACAAAACCCTGAACGCACTTCTAACAAAACCCTGAACGCACTTCTAACAAAATCCTGAACGCACTTGCAACAAAACCCTGAACGCACTTCTAACAAAATCCTGAACGCACTTCCAACAAAATCTTGAATTCACTTCTAACTAAATCCTGAACGCACTTCTAACAAAATCCTGAACGCACTTCTAACAAAAACTTGAACGCACTTCAAACAAAACCTTGAACGCACTTCTAACAATTCTTAGTTAGAGGTTATCTTGCCAATGAAGTAAATATTACTAACAAACAGTTGTTAGAGACTAACATGTTAGAAGATGAAGTGAGATCCAATCTAGGTGTCTCGAATTGTTATTGTTGTTAATGATAGATTCACGGAGAAGCGCTAAGCCCGTAAGGGAAGGCTTGGTATGAGGAAGGGAAGACGTGCTTCCAATTACCTTGAACAAGAGCCCTGCATCAGCAGGGTACTGTTGTTAATCTGTGTTGTTAACCACCTGAAGCAGGTTCTAATTACCTTGACGCAGGTCCTGATTACCTTGACGCAGGTCCTAAATACCTGACGCAGGTATTAATCACCTTGACGCAGGTTCTAATTACCTGACGCAGGTCCAAATCACCATGACACAGGTCCTAATCACCTTGACGCAGGTCCTAATCACCTGATACAGGTCCCAATGACCTAAAGCAGGTCCTAATCACCTATCCCAGCTACAAATGATGATTCTCTCGTTATTGGGACAAAACACGATCAGTAACGAGAGACTTTCCTGTAACGTTGTGTCTGGTGGTTCAAATTAACTGTTTTGTTTCACCATCGATGGAGCCAGACTGGTAGTGTGTAAGGTATAGTGACGTAATGTAAGATATAATGTAAGCTACGTTGTAAGTAAGCTTTAATGTGAGTAACTTAAGGTGTGAGCAAGGTGTTTAGTAGGAGCTGATGTCACGTGGACTATAACATCAAGCTAGTTTTAGGGGTCATTTTAGCCTGATCCCAGAGAGAGAGAGAGAGAGAGATAAGGGAGGAAGGGAAATAGAGTACATGGTAAATTTTAGAGTTTGCCGCCGAAATGGCTAGTTTATTGTGCACCTCATATCCATCTTGTAGAGGGTAGCGCAAGAGCATAGGGATACACAAAAGATCTAGGAACTAGGCCTCAAAAGGGTTAACAGGAGATCATCTGGATTTATACTTATACCTTATTTAGGAAGCTTATTTAATATGTCTTGACATATTACTTACGTTATAATACTGTCTATATCTATATTCCTCAATAAGCGGACAGTTAAGCACATAGAGTTGAAGATAGTGACCATAGGATTGGCCACATACTTTGCATTTGGTTTGATTATCATGTGTGTGTCTGCCAAACTGTCAGAAGTACTTGTAGCCAAGCCTAAGCCTGGCCACTGCAACATCAGTCAGTCTGTTCACACTGCAAGTTGCTCCATAAACATACTTATATACATTTATGTTATCATAGTGGGTGATAGATCTACCCAGGTTTTTAACTGCATTCCTATAAGATTTAGTTTCATTATTTACTTCTCTCCTAATATTATTCTTAACGCTAGACACACAACAAAGTTAGGTTCTACATTTTCCTTCAGAATACTTTTTTTGGGCTAACTTGTCAACTTCCTCACGGAGGAGTAATCCAGTGTGTGATGGAATCCATAACAACTGTACATTAATTCATTTTTCCCGGATTTTTGAGTACATATATCTGGCTTCTCCAATGAGCATGTTGTTAGTCATTATGCGAGTCAAGAGCCTCCAGTGATGACATGGAATCAGTAATAATCACAGAGTCAAGCTCAGTCTCATAAGTTAACTTTAGCGCCATTAACATGAGAAACAATCCAGTCTGTGGTGAAGGATATAAGGTAAGGACAGGTAGCAGAGGACTTGGTAGTCCACGCAGACTATCTGCTGACGACTACGTATGTAGTACTTCTGCTTAGAGTCAAGGATAGAAAAACAGAAGGCTGAGAGAGAGAGAGAGAGAGAGAGAGAGAGAGAGAGAGAGAGAGAGAGAGAGAGAGAGAAACAGCTCTTAGCTTGCAAATAAAGTTAGCTACCCTAAACCTAGCCTTGTAAAATCCTGTGTTAAATGAGAGAGAAGAGGGGGAGAAGACTCCCCAACAAGTGAGCTGGCTAATCTCTCCTCACAGTTGTGATGGTCAGATTAGAGGTTGTTCTGGCGGATACGCCCCTATTCCTCTCATGGCGTGGGTGTCACGTGTCCAGATTTGATAGATTGTGTGATACTATGTGGGGGTGATATACACTATGTGGGGGTGATACACACTATATGGGGTGATATACACTATGTGGGGGTGATACACACTGTGTGGGGTGATACACACTGTGTGGGGGTGATACACACTGTGTGGGGGTGATACACACTGTGTGGGGTGATACACGCTGTGTGGGGGTGATACACACTGTGTGGGGGTAATTCACACTGTGTGGGGGTAATACACACTGTGTGGGGTAATACACACGGTGTGGGGGGTAATACACACTGTGTGGGGGTAATACACACTGTGTGGGGGTAACACACGCTGTGTGGGGTGATACACACTGTGTGGGGGTAATACACACTGTGTGGGGGTGATACACGTTGTGTGGGGGTGATACACACTGTGTGGGGGTAATTCACACTGTGTGGGGGTAATACACACTGTGTGGGGTGATACACACTGTGTGGGGTTATACACACTGTGTGGGGGTGATACTGTGTGCGGGCGATACGCGCTGTGTAGGGGTGATAAATGATGTGTGGGGGTGATACACACTGTGTAGGGGTGATACACACTGGGTGGGAGTGATACACGCTGTGGGGGTGATAC
>WNWK01001362.1:72500-170000 GCA_009830355.1 Cherax destructor
TATATATATATATATATATATATATAGAGAGAGAGAGAGAGAGAGAGAGAGAGAGAGAAGAGACAGAGCCGAGGATTCCAACCCATGAGGCAGGACCAAAACTACATGGGTTCAAATCCTCGGCTAGTCGCAGTGTTGTTATTGATTCAATACCACTCGTTCGTGGTCACAATAATATATGTACTGCTTGTGGAGGCTAGTACACCAAACGGGGATAAAAATGAAATTAGCTTAAAGGCACCCACACCACCGTATGTCCTCGGACCAAGAGTAACACACCTATCTTTGCTGGGTGCTTGGCTCTTGTAGGATTGTGTGCTCCTATGGGCTAAGGCGTCATGTGATTTTCGCTCACCACAAGGCAGGGCCAAAACGACATGGGTTCGAATCCTCGGCTATTCGCAGTGTTGTTAATATATATATATATATATATATATATATATATATATATATATATATATATATATATATATATATATATATATATATATATATATATATATATAAGCGGCGTGTTTGTGAATAAATATTAGTGCAAAATACATATGTCATGTGACGTGTTAGGTTGGTCATCAACGAGATATTTAACCTGAACATTGATAGTAAGCGAAATAATTTGAAAATAAATATATATTCTGTCAGTATATTTACTCTGAGATACACGTAGCCTTACAGGAAATACAAGCACTTAGATGTACACACCTGTCGATATGTATACTCTGGTGCACAACTCTCGGTGCGTATGCACTGAGTCATACAGCTCTCAGAGATGGTTCGTATAAGGAGTTTCAAGCTTATCGACTACACTGTTGCACGGTAACCATTTCATCGCCGGACAAGAATACTTTAATCCTTAAAATCTGGATTAAATTCTCAGCACATATACACTGAGACATACATCTCTCAGTGTATATACGCTGAGAAACATACATCTCTCAGTGTATATACGCTGAGAAACATTCATCTCTCAGTGTATATACGTTGTGATAAAGAGATACATACTTCAAAGTATATATAACCTGATGAAAAAACAGTCATGTCTAACTAATTGGTTCCATCCTCACTACTGACTGTGGCAGCAGCCTATAGAAACTCCAGGCCTATGACACATTGATTATTAAACAATAGCACTTATTGAACAATAGCATTTGGTATTGAACAATAGCACTTGGTATTGAGCAATAGCACTTGGTATTGAACAATAGCACTTGGTATTGAACAATAGCACTTGGTATTGAACAATAGCACTTGGTATTGAACAATAGCACTTGGTATTGAACAATAGCACTTGGTATTGAACAATAGCACTTGGTATTGAGCAATAGCACTTGGTATTGAACAATAACACTTGGTATTGAACAATAACACTTGGTATTAAACAATAACACTTGATATTGAACAACAACACTTGGTATTGAACAACAACACTTGATATTGAACAATAACACTTGGTATTGAACAATAACACTTGGTAGTGAGCAAAAGCACTTGTTATTGAACAAAAGCACAAGTTATTAACAGATTTACAACCCAAGGTGACAAGGTTGTTCAGGGTGGAGCACACAGGCTGTCGAAGAGCTCTTGATTCGAGGAAACAGAGCTACCTTTTCTTCTCTTATATCGATCGTGGATGGCCCGGTAGTGTTGGGAGGGTGGGCCGCACTGTGGTGTTGGGAGGGTGGGTGGGCCACTTTGTGATGTTGGGAGGGTGGCCCGCACTGTGATGTTGGGAAGGTGGGCCACACTGTGGTGTTGAAAGGGTGGGCCACACTGTGGTGTTGGGTGGGTGGGCCGCACTGTGGTGTTGGGAGGGTGGGCTTCACTGTGGTGTTGGGAGGGTGGGGCTTCACTGTGGTGTTGGGAGGGTGGGCTTCACTGTGGTGTTGGGAGGGTGGGCTTCACTGTGGTGTTGGGAGGGTGGGCCGCACTGTGGTGTTGGGAGAGTGAACCACACTGTGGTGTTGGGAGAGTGGGCCACACTGTGGTGTTGGGAGGGTGAGCCGCACTGTGGTGCTGGGAGGGTGGGTCACACTGTGGTGTTGGGAGAGTGGGCCACACTGTAGTGTTGGGAGAGTGGGCCACACTGTAGTGTTGGGAGAGTGGGCCACACTGTTGGTGGCACACATTAACTGGGCATTTAAATTCTTCGGCTACCTTTAATTGTTGCATACGCCTGAGGCTGCCCCTCTCCCCTATTACCCTTATCTCCACCCCTAACCCTTACCCTTCACCCCTACCCCCTCACCTCAACCCCTTTCCCTCTATGCTACCCCTTACCACTACCTTTCTCACTCTATAACCCCTTATTACTACTCCCCTCCCACATTACAACTCCCTCCTCCACGACCTACCTCTCACACCATCACAAATCTTAATCTTGTTCTCAAGAGTTTCAATACGGTTTTAACATCAAAGGATTATTTTACAAAGCAATATTTCCTGTGTGTCAGGAGAGACAGCCCTTCACCCCAACTCTTACCAAGGGTGAGATTATTAGCGGGTCTTGTGCGTCGTTTTTTCACACTCTTATTGCAGGTGTATATCCTGGACGTCACTTGGAAATAAGGGGGAGATATCTGTAGTGGAAATGAGGCATTTACACCTTCGGAGATTTTTTTTTTAATGAATGGCAGTAAACACGTTCACGAGAAGTTGCATATATACGTGCACGCACAGACTGGTAATTTATCAATGTAAATACACACACAAACACACACACACACTGGAGGAAAGAAGGGTCAGAGGAGACATGATAACGACATACAAAATACTGTGGGGAATCGACAAGGTAGACAGTGACAGGATGTTCCAGAGATTGAACACAGAAACAAGGGGACACAACTGGAGGCTGAAGACTCAGATGAGTCAAAGGGATGTTAGGAAGCATTTCTTCAGCCACAGAGTAGTCAGGAAGTGGAATAGTCTAGAGAAAGATATAGTGGAGGCAGGAACCATACATAGTTTTAAGACAAGGTATGATAAAGCTCATGGAGCAGGGAGAGCAGAGACCCAGTAGCGGACAGCGAAGAGGCGGGGTCAGGAGCTGAGTCTCGACCCCTGCAACTACAATTAGGTGAGTACACACATACACACACACACACACACAGCTCCAGTGGCCTGGTGGCTAAAGCTCTCACTTCACACACGGAGGGCCAGGGTTCAATTCCCGGCAGGGCGGAAACATTTCGAAGTGTTCCCTTACACACAGACATACAACAGGCCTAGTGTCTAATCGACATGTGCCTAGGACAAAATGGTAACTAACATACAGCCTCGTTCAGCTTAGAGAAGATATTTATACAAATAGGAACATCGTAGGAAGAGGAAGGTACTGAGGCAGCGGCTAGTGAACAAGAAAACTGAAACACCACAGATACCCCACAAAAAAAATAAAAATTCATGTTAAACGCTAAACAAATGCGGATCATTCAGCTCATGACGTGGTGGAGGCTCAATCCTCCGTCTGCTGAGCGCGAGACAGACGAGTTTCTTATTTGTACTCACCTAGATAGTCACAAGTACCCCGCAGAAGTATGAACAAATGGAAGTTAATAGAACGAAGGGCAAATGTAAATCAGTGGTAGACTGCACCGACAAGTATCTAAATAAAACACGATACTGCATATTATGTCTGAGCAAAAACAAAGAAACTAAGCGATCTTCATCACCTCACTTTTCCCTCTACCACACCAACAAGCAAACCTTGCTTCCCGTCTTACCACTCATCCATCCTGTAGGAACCCTTCCCTTCACTCCCTTCCTGACCTTCTACCTGTGCCTTCACCCCCTGAGACATGGCACTTCTCAAATAATAGTAACTCCAGTTCCGCTGGAACTAAACCTTTGAAGTTGCCGTAACTGCTGAACCTTTAATGGAATACTTGACGATATCCTCATTTTCCTACTGAAGCCTCACAACTCAGGCTGACACTACTGCTCTCCCAGCTCAGGCTGACACTACTGAAGTCTCCCAGCTCAGGCTGACACTACTGAAGTCTGCCAGCTCAGACTGACACTACTGTAGTCTCCCAGCTCAGACTGACACTACTGTAGTCTCCCAGCTCAGGCTGACACTACTGAAGTCTCCCAGCTCAGGCTGACACTACTGAAGTCTCCCAGCTCAGGCTGACACTACTGAAACCTCACAACTCAGGCTGACACTACTGAAGTCTCCCAGCTCAGACTGACACTACTGTAGTCTCCCAGCTCAGGCTGACACTACTGAAGTCTCCCAGCTCAGGCTGACACTACTGAAGCCTCACAACTCAGGCTGACACTACTGAAACCTCACAACTCAGGCTGACACTACTGAAGTCTCGCAACTCAGGCTGACACTACTGAAGCCTCACAACCCAGGCTGACACTACTGAAGCTTCACAACTCAGGCTGACACTACTGAAGCTTCACAACTCAGGCTGACACTACTGAAGCTTCACAACTCAGGCTGACACTACTGAAACCTCACAACTCAGGCTGACACTACTGAAACCTCACAACTCAGGCTGACACTACTGAAGTCTCGCAACTCAGGCTGACACTACTGAAGCCTCACAAGCCAGGCTGACACTACTGAAGCCTCACAATCCAGGCTGACACTACTGAAGCTTCACAACTCAGGCTGACACTACTGAAGCTTCACAACTCAGGCTGACACTACTGAAGCTTCACAACTCAGGCTGACACTACTGAAGCTTCACAACTCAGGCTGACACTAATGAAGCCTCACAACTCAGGCTGACACTACTGAAGCTTCACAACTCAGGCTGACACTACTGAAGCTTCACAACTCAGGCTGACGCTACTGAAGCCTCACAATCCAGGCTGACACTACTGAAGCTTCACAACTCAGGCTGACACTACTGAAGCTTCACAACTCAGGCTGACACTACTGAAGCTTCACAACTCAGGCTGACACTACTGAAGCCTCACAACTCAGGCTGACACTACTGAAGCTTCACAACTCAGGCTGACACTACTGAAGCTTCACAACTCAGGCTGACGCTACTGAAGCCTCACAATCCAGGCTGACACTACTGAAGCTTCACAACTCAGGCTGACACTACTGAAGCTTCACAACTCAGGCTGACGCTACTGAAGCTTCACAACTCAGGCTGACACTACTGAAGCTTCACAACTCAGGCTGACGCTACTGAAGCTTCACAACTCAGGCTGACACTACTGAAGCTTCACAACTCAGGCTGACGCTACTGAAGCTTCACAACTCAGGCTGACACTACTGAAGCTTCACAACTCAGGCTGACACTACTGAAGCTTCACAACTCAGGCTGACGCTACTGAAGCTTCACAACTCAGGCTGACACTACTGAAGCTTCACAACTCAGGCTGACACTACTGAAGCTTCACAACTCAGGCTGACGCTACTGAAGCTTCACAACTCAGGCTGACACTACTGAAGCCTCACAACTCAGGCTGACACATAGGTAGCATTTGTTGTTACTATGTAACTATCATATAGAATAGGTAGCAGCACACTGCTGATGTATCGAACTGTCCTAAGTAAAAACTTTGAACCCCTCTACATGAATCATCACCCCTACCCACACAACCCCCAGTACCCACTCTATTCACCCCACACATCCCAGTGTGGGGTGCACCAGCCGGTCAACCCCCCCTCCCGTCCTCCCCACCTCTGATGAGCGATGATATTTTTTATTCTATTTTATTATTAGGCTGTCAGTATTATTGGTCAGTGATGCAGAGAGTTACGTAGGTTACGAATGCTCTAAGTATAAAGTCAATATATTCTCTTTACCAATATTCCACAGTGTTGCTGTGTCTGACAGGTATAATTAGACTAAAGGTATGTAGTACCGACACGTTGGTGAATAAAGCACGTGTAAAAACACCTGTGTATCTGTGCTAGAGAGACTTTGTGCCCACCAGTGAAGGTTTCATCAATGTGATGCTGAGACACCAGGATAAACCATTTATATATATATATATATATATATATATATATATATTATATATATATATATATATATATATATATATATATATATATATATATATATATATATATATATATATATATATATATATATATATATATATATATATATATATATATATATATATATATATATATATATATATATATATATATATATATATATATATATATATATATATATATAGATCCTAGGCACGTCAGACCTGACCATCGCATCCACAGCGAGCAGATTACATCTCCACTAGCAAGCCTCGCCCATCCTTGTGTGACCAGCACTACCACTTAATGTCTCTGAATTAGATTGATAACCTCTTCCCCGCCCTGGTGGGCGAAACGTGTCTTATTCATTCATATATATAACAAGTCACTATACACAAATAACATGCACATGAAACTTATGATGACGTTTCGGTCCGTCTTGATTAACGAGTCATAAGTATCATTGTCCTACGTGCGGGTTATTTGTGTATTATTCAGTCACGGTGTTGTGCCTTTTTTGTTCTCTGACAAGTCACTAGTAAGAAGGCAAATACCGTAAATGTGATCCCTATAGTTAAGAGGGAAAATAAACAAGGAACACTCAGATATAATATCATTGACATGTATACGCTGTACTGAAAGATGCTGAAACAGATAATCAGAAATTGGTGATGCATCTGTAAAGGAACATCACTGCAAAAAAAAAAAAAAGGTGTTGGTTTAGTGAAAGGTGCTGCCTTACGAACTTGCTGAAATTTGATGACGAAATAACGAAAATTCAGGAACAGAGTCAGGGATGTGTCGACAACATTTTCTTGGACTGGAAGAAGAGACAGTGCCATACCTGATATTGATCCACAGATTGACTGGGCACTCCGGGGGTGCAGGGAGAAGTGCACAAATGAATCAGTGAGTAACGAAGAGAAGACCGAGAGTGATGGTGAGGGAGCAAACTTCGGAACTGGTGAGTTAACCAGTCGGATCCCTCAAGTGAAAAATGGTATGGTGATACCGACGTGTGGAAAAAGGACATTTCTTAGAGGAAGTGTATCGCCTCGAGTGGTTACTCAGTCCTAGGACTGAAGAAGCCGCTCGAGGTGAGATGAGTTCTGAACTGTACGTGTTTTTTCCCGATCCCTCAAGGATCAATACTCGAATCAGCACTTTTTTTAATATACGTAATTGATCGACCATTAAAGGTGAAGTGCTATGTATCTTTGTTTGCTTGAGAAGTTAAACTAATGACAAGAATAAGAACACCAGAAGATGGAGACTAGACCAAACAAGTTGCTAGCACAGTTTGACCCAGACTAGTGCAAGGTAATGCACAGCGGGGAGGGTGAAGGAAGACCAGATAAAGTGTATAAGCTGAAAGCGAAGCTATAGAAAACAAAGATGACCTACGATTAAATATTACACAGAAAATATCGCCAGGTATGCACATTAACCTCATTACAACAGTGGTACATGTGAGGCTACCAACTCTTAGAATGCCTTTAAAAGAAACTTCAGTGAGAAATTCTTCAGGTCATTGTACTCCGTGTATGTCAGATCTATTTTAGAATGCCCAGCATTAACGTGGAAACAACACGCTGAAGATATTATAGGGATTAGCAACTAGGGTGGTTCCAGAACGGAGAATTCACCTGTGAGAAGTTCATAGAACTAAATCCGACATCTTTGGAAGAGAAAGATGGACCAATAGAGATGTCATAGCGACGTATAGGATACTTAGGCTTTGATAAAGCAGACAGTGACACAATGTTTTCAATGCGAGACACAAGTGGATTGAACTAGATGAAGATGTGGTGGAGGCAAACACCATACATAGTGTCAAGAGGAGGTATGATAAGGCCCAGGAAGCCAGGAACTAGAATGTGCCGGGATAGGAGGGACCAGGAGCCGAGTCTCGACCCCTGCAAACACAGCTCGGTAAGAATAACTCACTGAGTACACACACACACACCTGCTACCAAAATTAGGTGAGTACACACACCTGCTACCAAAATTAGGTGAGTATACACACACACCAGTATAGCCACCACATCATCCCAAGACCATTATAAATGATAACGAGCACGGGGCGAGGAGATTCCCCTACTGAAATGGCATCAGCGCTCCATTCATCACCCCGAGTTCAGAATTACTCACCTGGTAATTTTGACGAATCTTCTTTTTGCTGCGACTTCCGCGAAAAATACGATATGCGGCGAAATTGTATCGTTGTGGGAGTTACGCCACCAGAGTGCAGCGGAACCCCACAGGTGATTAAACCTGCTGACGAGAAGCTGATGCTATACCTGTCAGCTGTCTGTCTCCTCTATAATGGTGCAATTAATCTTTCGTAGCAGGAGGAGATAAGGGCATCTATAACTGCTGCCATCTAAAAGATTGCTTCGACGTATCCAACTGCCTCAATTAAGCGGTCGTCGATTTGTCATTATCCGAAAATATTAAGCGATAAACGATTCGAGAAGCGAGTCTTCATGCCGGGGAAGAGCTCTCTTCATGCCGGGGAAGAGCTCTCTTCATGCCGGGGAAGAGCTCTCTTCATGCCGGGGAAGAGCTCTCTTCATGCCGGGGAAGAGCTCTCTTCATGCCGGGGAAGAGCTCTCTTCATGCCGGGGAAGAGCTCTCTTCGTACAAGGAATTTTAACTAAAAAAAAATTTCATTGGATTAAACTTGATTAGCCGCCATTGCCCAGACTCTGTATGTTGTCACTACAAGACGCTGTTTACCTATGAACTTCAGCCTCTGAACCTGCAGAATTTATGTGAATGTGACCTGACCTGACTAGGTTGGGGCATTGGCTTATGCCGGTAGGAGACTTGGACTTGCCTCGTATGGGCCAGTAGGCCTGCTGCAGTGTTCCTTCTTTCTTATGTTCTTATATTGTAGTTAAAAGGTGGTGTATACAAGAGCTTTATCACAAAGAGGAACAGAAGTCCTGACTATCACCGGCCAGAGGCACAGACTCAGGTCACAGGTAAATGCTATGTCTTCAAAAGTGCATAGTTCAGATGTTAAGGTGTGAGTAAGTTTATTGATTTAAACAACACTTGATGAAATCAGTATAAAAACCGTATGAAAAATGACAGAAAAATTAATGGTAGGGAAATAAAAACTCTCCTCTGAAGATGCGTGTATGAATGCACGAAAGCTCTCTCGTATTTTAGTTGTTAGTTTGAAGGACTTGCCAAGTATGGGCCAATAGGCCTGCTGCAGTGTTCCTCCATTATTATGGGTTTTTTTTCACTGGTATTTTTTTGCGTCCATTGATATTTTCACTCTTTTTACATGAGTGTGTTCACAGTTTTAGCATTCGTGTTATATTCCAAATTTGAGTTTAATTTTCTCACAGTCCCACACATGCATGAAACTTATTGAAAATCACAGACTCCGGTGATCCTGAGCAATAATATAACAGCTGGCGCCCGCTCGCCTGACGAAGAGGTTGCCACGGTTCTCTAACCTCCCGCCTCACAAATGAGAGACTTCGCAGCCAATACATCTTCTTCTCCCCATTTGCAACGTGGCTTTGGAAGCTCAGATTCTACCAAATGTCTAATTTATCCCACTAGGAATAACCGGTGACCACTAAGGTCCTCCCTCCCTCCTTCCCTCCAGTGCCTCCCTCCACTCCTCCTTCCATTATTACCCCCTGCCTCCACTCCCACACCTTCCACTCCCTTTCGTCTCTGTTGTATCGTGTTTACTGGTATGGATTCTGCAAGAAGAGAACGAAGGTGGGTAAGGGGGTTAAATTACAGGGTGTGTTGGTGTGGCAAGTTTGTGTTGAAGGGTGTGTTGGGGTGGGACGTTTGTGTTGAAGGGTGTGTTGTATTGAGGAGTGTTAGGGTGGGAAGTTTGTGTTCAAGGCTGTGTTATGTTGAGGTGTGTTAGGGTGGGGAAAGTGTGTTGAAGGCTGTGTTGTGTTGAGATGTGTTGGGGTGGGAAGTTTGTTTTGAAGGCTGTGTTGTGTTGAGGTGTGTTGGGTGGGAAGTTTGTGTTGAAGGCTGTTGTGTTAAGGTGTGTTGGGTGTTGGGATTTGTGTTAGAGAGTGATGAGGTATGCTGGATTATATTGTGGTGTTGGAGGATAGTTTGATAGTGTTGGTGGAGGACAGTGTTGGTGGAGGATAGTGTTGGTGGAGGCGTAGGTCACTCACGACACTTCCTCATCACTCATGAAACCCTGACACCCGTGCCAATGACAGTGCCACTAGAGAACACACCCGGGATGAACTTTCTGGGGAGGAATTGGCCACACCCACGCAAGTGACACTATTTTTAAATCAGTGCCACATAGAGACCTGTGCCACTGGCCACTTATACTACAACTACTGCCAATATTACAACTATTTATACTTCTTACTACCATTATTAATGCGATATTAATACTACCACTGCTAATACTACGTATATTATATTGCTACTATTACTTCTACTACTGCTACCACTATTACAATAACTTTTGTTGCAAATATATTTATTGAAACAGGAAATAACAAACTCAGATTTGCCCAAATGTAAATACTCAAAATAAAACACTGCACTGAATAAAAATATCGACTCAAATTATTAAGAAACTCTCAGTACAAATAATTATTTACAAGACAATAACAAGATACAAATACTCACAGTTACTTGATTCCCAGGGCCGTGTTTTTCATGTGTTGCTTGATGTCCGTGTCTAGGTTATTATTGTGTTGCTTGATGTCCGTGTCTAGGTTATTACTATGTTGCTTGATGTCCGTGTCTGGGTTATTACTGTATTGCTTGATGTCCATTCTTGCGTTAGTCGTGCATTCCTTATTGCCCTTGTCTGCGTTATTCCTGTATTCCTTGACGGGAAGCTCCGTATTGCTCCTTCATTCCTGGATGATAAACTTCAAACAAATAATAAATATAAATAAATGTTATCAATGGTAATGGGGTAACCAGGACTTACCAGTCTTATCCATTGTCACCGAGATCGTTGGAAGCTTCGCAGTGTACTCGAAGTAGAGAAACTCTTGAAGAAGCGTTCTCTCAGGTGTAACGTCTCCCTCCGCCATACTACGAGGCTGAACTACGTAGTTGAAAAATTAAGCATTCACATCCAGCTGATCAATCCAGATGTGATTGTTCCCACTGATATTTTTTTTTAGGTTTGTTTATGTGTTGTTCCCTAGAATAATAAGCGGTGGAGAGGAAACGTCACATGATGTTTCTGTACTTCGTGCACCATTGTCAAGTCACAAATGAGCGAGAAACCAAAAGACAGTCAGGTGAAAAGGTGAGGAGAAAAAGAGTTGTCAGGTGAATAGGTAGTGAGAGACTCAGAAGACAGGTCAGGTGAATAGGTGAGAAGAAAAGGCTAGTCAGATGAATAGGTGAGAAAAAAAGTCTAGTCAGGTGAATAGATGGTGAGAGACTCAGAAGATAGTGCAGGTAAGGAAAACTCCAGAAAACATGTCAGGGGAAGAGTAGTGGCAAGTTTAAAATGATATGTTACATATCTAGGGGATCTCCACCCTCTTCCATTACACATCCTTCAAGGGGATAATAAAAGCTAATGCACGTGAGAAGTGAGGGAAAGAAAAGGCTGGATTAAGAAAATTCCAGAGCACAGCTTAGAGAAAGAGGTGAGGTATTAAGTCAAGTTTACTCTGAAGATTTAAGCATTTGACAATGTATTGAGAATTGAACACGTAATTCAGGTTACTTCTTAATTTTTTAAGTTAATAATATATCTGGTAATATAATGTGACGAATAAATTCTAAAAGTAATAATGGATGATAATGATGAGTTTATTGTAGCAACTGTGAATGCTAGTGTGATGACGTCAGAGGGAGATAGCAGAGCAGCAGCCATGACAGTGTGTACATGTGCAGTCGTGGCGCCTGAATTTGGACGTTTAATTATAGGTAATACCATTAATTTTACATGTAGCCTTTCGCTCAGAAGTGTGATGAGGTGGTTCTCACCCTTTTAACATTATTTGAGGGGGTGTAGAGGTTTTAATTTGGGTGGTGGAGAGTGTTTTGTCAACCTTCCCGCCAGACAGCCTAGACAGGCGCGCTGTCTGTCGAATGGTCGTCACATTTTGTTTGTCTTGAAATAATAAGACCTATGGATTATATGATTAAGGTGTTTAATATAATGTGGCATTGCGTTTCTCCTTTACTAGGTACATGGAACCCTGCCATAACTTTCGCCAGCAGTGTTGAGGTTGATGGTGACGGGTTGGGGTGGGTGGTGAGATGTTGGGGGTTGATGGTGAGGTTTTGGGGTTGATGGTGACGGGTTGTGGTGGGTGTTGAGGTGATGGTGAGGTTTTGGGGCTGATAGTGACGGGTTGTGGTGGGTGTTGAGGTGATGGTGAGGTTTTGGGGCTGTTGGTAAGGTATTGGGGTTGATGAAGTGTTGTGGTTGATTGCCTCCCATTCCCCAGGCTCTGTATAACCCATACAGGTTTAGCACTACCCAATAAATGTAATAATAATAATAATAATAATAATAATATATATTATTATTATTATTATTATTATTATTATTAAGTATTAAGTCATTGTTTAGTTCCAGAGACAGAAATTCGCTAATCTGTTATAAATAACATCCTTGCTATCCATTCCACGGAAAAATAGTTATTTTTCTTTTTTTTATTAAGGTGTTAGGCTAAATGGAATATCATTTATTATGTAAATTATTTTTTAATAACTAGGTTTTGTAACGGAAACGGATACATTTTAAACAAATAGGAAAGAAACTAACCCTACCTAGAAAAGCCGTAAAACTGTCATTTAGGTTAGGGTGGATAAGAGGTTAGGCTATATAAACAAAAAAGAGCCTTTTTTTCATAATCAATGAATAGATATATCTCCATTGTACAACGGGCTTAAGACTAGAGAATTACATGATAAAAACACACCAGGGCGATAATATTGACTAATAATAATAATAATCCAGGGAATGACTTACCCTCCCTTGCCTCAGACAACCTGAATGCCTTCCATTCCCAGGTGCTATATGACCCCTGCGAGTTTAGTGCTTTCCATATTAAAAAATAAAAGTAACTCACGTGTCCGCCTATTTCGGTAGCACGTAGTTCTCAGTGGGTTTAATAAATGAGGTAATGGGGTTTGTCAGGGGTGGTATAAGCTGTTGAAGTGATTATAACGTAGTGTCTGTGTCTGTTATGTTAATTATGGGTTTAGTTTTCTAGAGTTTTTAATTTTCTTGTCTTTTGATAAAAACAAATATGCTGGAGTATACCTCGACAAATGTTTGGTGATTTTGGGGGAATTTATTTATGATAAGACTGGCTTCTGAGTTGGCTTAATATTATATTTTGTCAATCTCCTACACAACATTCTATTTTATCCCTTAAGCCCGGCCACTTCATAATAACAGACATTAAAAGAAGCAAAACCATGCTTAAGATTCATGAAAGAAATGTGTGTAAGGACCGATTCAACTAGACGGTGTCTGTGTATGTTAGGAAAGGATATATAAACTGGTGGTCAATACATACTTTACTCCCTGGTATTTTTTTATGTAAATTCTCAGGTATTAGGTGCACTATGCAATGGAGACATATTTAGAGGCGATGGGAAAAGTCTCCTTTTAAAAGATAACCTGACCTAATGTTACCCAACCTAATCTAGCCGACAATTTTACGGCTGTATTAGTTTGGGTTGGGTTATGTTATTCTAATAAAATTATCAAAATAATACATTTCCTATTTGTTTAAAATACTTGCATAACTGCCTCCATACATAGCACATCCTATTAAAAAATTACATAGTAAATGGTATTCTTATTGTACCAATTATTACCTAAGTAAAAAATAACACAATAAATAAAAAAAAAACTCGTCCAATACATAACATAGCTGTTATTCATAATGTAATATATTAACATTTTTATTCCGGAGAAAAAATGTACATTGAATAAATTGATTTCCCAAAACTGAAGGATGGGGTGGGGATGTTGGTTTATTCGTCAGGAGACAGAAGTGTCTCCTGACACGAGTGTTAATCATGCAGATGGCCCATTATTTAGTATTAATGGGGATGTTGCAATTCAGAGGGTTATTTATATTGTGATGTCTGCACCCTTCTGGCAAGACAGCTACTGAATGAATGACGGGGAATGTGCTTCCTTCTTTTTGTCTTTCTACCTTGGTGGGAGAAGACGGTCGGTTTGGTAGAGAATAGTTGGTCAATTTTAACTTTCAACTGCTCCGGGGAATTAGGTGATAATTTATAGTCTACTCTATAGAGTATAATAATGAATGGGGTTTGCAACAGACGTTTTTTTGTGCGCATTTTTTTTTTTTTTTTTGGGGGAACTGATTTAATATTTAATATAGATGTTTGGTTCTATATTATGTACATTGCACAACCAATGTTTCCATTGCACAACCAGTTTATTGATGGAAAATTTACATAAAAGTCTATATTTTCCGAGCAGCTAATATTGACCAATTATTATTATTATTATTATTATTATTATTATTATTATTATTATTATTATTATTATTGTTAACTCTATTATTATTATTTATTATATAAATTACTAATATTATTCTTAATAATTGAATGTTCGACCTCGGCGTATTTTGACGATAAATTTATTTTAAGATGACAATATTAAATGGGTTCTGACTCAGAGATAGTTATGTTGTGCAACTTGGGAAGAAAATACCTAAGCAAACCTAGTACATATAGCATAAGCTAACATAACAGAACTTAACATACTCAGTTATCGGCAAAAATAAAACTGGCGTGTCTTTGTTTACGTTCGCTGCGATTGGCAAGGCGCATCGATTGTCTCAAATATTTATCAAATGGAACGTCAGGGCCAATCAGCGATATATATATATATATATATATATATATATATATATATATATATATATATATATATATATATATATATATATATATATATATATATATATATATATATATATATATATATATATATATATATATATATATATATATATATATATATATATATATATATATACATATACATATATGTGTGGGGGTCCAAGTCAGGCCGAAACGTCGTCATAAGTTTCAGTTGCATGTATTGTTAAAATATTGTTGCTTTTTTTAGCCTATTATTATGTTCATTCTTATATTAATATCTTGATTATATAAATTATTAGTTACATAAATTATTATTATTATTATTATTATTATTATTATTATTATTATTATTCCTTCACTACCATCTTTTATTATTTCTTCCCCTTAGTACCGTTATTCTTTACTCCTCACTATCTGCTCCCTCACCCCTTTTCTTTCTCATACCAATCCTCTTCAACCTCAATTCCTCTTCCCCCCCTCTTATCCTCACCGTCCCTTTCTACCTTCCTCTCACCTCACCCTCCTCCCTCCCTCCCAACTTGTTTCCCAAACTAGCCCTACAGTGAGCACTGTCACTGCAGGATGCTGCAAGATGCACGGTATCGCCCCCTAACGCGGTCACTACATCTTATTTATATCAAAACACAATGCGAGTGTCCGGATAACCGGGGCGCTCCGCTCAACCGATTGAGAAATAAGCAATGGACCAAAATTCTGAGGAGTTTGGATTCTGTAAAAGTTGGGTCGCCTGGCATCTTCTGGGGTGGAGAAAATGGGTTTGGGTGTGGTTTTGCTCACTTGTGTGGGATACACAAAACTTTATTCTTTTGCTTCTTTCTGTTCTCTTTCTCTCTCTCTCTCTTACCTATATTTCTGTCCCCCCTATATCATGTCCTTCTATCACCCTCTCACCTGTTTTTCTCTCATCATCCTTTATCATGTCTTTATCTTCCTCTCACCTCTTTCTCCTTTCATCTCCTTCCTTCATTATTTAATTTCTCTCTGGCTCTCTTAACACTTAAGAATTTTACAGGTAACCGTTTAAGAGTTTCAGTATGTATTTTTGCATTCTAAGGTCTTGTATTTTTTTTTAATACGTACCTAAATCACTGAGTTGAGGATCTTGACTATCCACGCCTGTGTCTCTGTCATTAAAAGCCTCAAAGAACATAGAGTGGAGCTCAGGCGATCACAAACAGCGTAACAGATCAGAGACCATTCCGCATTTAGCGGGTGAAGGATTGAGCCTACATCACAGCTTGCGGTGAATAACCAACACTAGTTTTTCGCTTATTGAAATACAATGTAGTCATCCTTTGCTTTGTTGCCTCAACTATTATCCTGGCTGTATTTAACATTGTTCATCAGTTCTTTCACTGACAGTCAATGACATTGCTGTGTTGTTTCAACCAGAGTTTTCTTTTGTTTGGTGGTGGGTTGTACATGCGGGCAAGAAAAATCTTTGGAGTCTTCTGTAGTTCTCTGTGTGACTAAGAGTACTATTAGTATCTGGAGATTGTCATTTATTTGAGCTTCCACCTTTTCCTGACTAGTGGCACAATGCATTCACGCCGTCTTCCTTTTGCTTTCTCATTGTGCGCAAGCACAATGCCCTCAGTCTCTCTTCTTTCTCATTATTCAGTAGATTCGAGGAGTGTAATCACATCTTTTATCTGGGCACTCGTGATTGGAAAGACGTCTCGGTGTCCTGCTCTTTCATTTAACTTGTGTGTATGTTATTCTGACAAGTGTTTCTGTACGAGGAATTTGTATGGAGGGAAAGTTATAGAGTGGGTGAGAAGGTATGAGGAGATGGGAGGTAGAGGAGAGAATTGTGACTGGATTTCTTGGCTAGGAGTGTGCTTGGCGTTTGTAGGTGAAAGGAAGCTAAAGTAAGAGGTAGTGATAAGTTGATGAATGGTGAATGGGAGAAGGGAGGGGACTCGGTGGTTATTGGAGAGGTGAAAGGGAAAAAGGATGGAAATAGATAAATCGTGTGGGTGGGTGGGTAAGATTGGGGTTCACTTATAGTGTGAGGTGCTTAGTGAGTGACAGTGGGAGCAAGGGGGTTATATTAACAGGGTCTGGGTATGTGATTTGTAGGATGAGGTTGATGTGTTTGGATGATCTTTTTTTTGAACGGCTTCACACTTACAATGATGATACATCTAACAAAGCGGCTGTGTTCAGATGAATCACTTTGTATTCGAAATTCACATTTGCTTTCTCTTTTCTTTTAGCATGTCTTCTGATTTTTTCCCTAAACCTGCGACATTTCTCGGGTTTCTCAGTGTTTACTAAAGCATCTCTGGTTGTTTGTGGAGAAGAGAACTATGATAGAACTTGCTCAGAAATACGCTGTATCAGCCTAACTTTCTGGTCACCCATCTAATTAATTTTCGCAAAGTCCAATTTAGATAGCAGTTGCTCAACTTACGTTGGTTCCTCTTTTCCAAGAGTGCCCCATGCCATAGTTTTGCAATCTCCCTCTTTCTATCCCAATTATAATTCCTTGATAATCTTTCATTGGACAAAATCAGAGCCCTTTTTCTTCTCATTACCTCAAGCATTGCATCGTGATTTGTTTCCTAGAGGATTATGTCAAAGTTTCACGTGTTAGGATAATTCAGTTTAAAGCTTATCGACTAACTAGGGTTATTAAGGCCGCGTATAACCTATTCACCACCAGTTAGAAATACTTTAATTCCTAATATGGCTATTAAAGTTAGCTCTCAGAGCATATACGCTGAGACATACACCTCTCGGTGTATATGTTCTGTTCTGTTATATTGTGTGCTTCTGTTTTCTCAGCTGATGTTTTGCTCTTCCTTGTACAGAATGTTTTCTCCTTCCATCATTAACTTCTTGGCTTCCATGCATTCCTCTCACGAGACGCTGAACTTCCTTCATCTCAACCTTTGTTTCCAAAGTCGAGTGTAAACATTTAAGTGTAATTTTTCCTTATGCTTGCTCATTTTTTTAATCCTGTCTTTGTTTAAGTAACAATTATCCATCTTTCACCTTAAGTGATTATTTATTTTCAGCTCTTCCCATCATTGTCCTGCCGTCCAGTATCTCTAATAATTATAATCTTTCCCCTTAAGCACTTCTTGAACATTTTAGGCTTCTCCCCTTTCACCTAATTACCCCTTTACTCTTCCTCTTTAAGCTTCACTTACGTATCATTATTAACCTTTATTTTTTATGTATAGATTGACATATTTTTCACCATAGATTTGTGGCTGCACAGTACTCTGACGGACTGGTTCTTCAAAGGTGCACTCTACTGTAAGGTAAGTGGTAGCTGTTGTTGTGACTGGTGGAGGACTGGTGGAGTACTGGTGTGCTGACAAGGGGCTCGAGTGTAGAGCACCAAACCACTTTCAATGTTATGGTAGAAACTAAGAAAACTAAGCATTGACATCAAGAAAATTTTCCTTTTTGTAATTATTTTCCAGTTTTATCACAGAACACTAGGAGAGAACATGTGTTCAGTATAAAATTGTTTCACTACCTAATGGAAGTACAGGTCAACCAGGTTGTGATAGCTATTTAGATGTATGGACTGCTAGCAACAACAAACTGGTTTACCAGGCAAATAACAATGAAATCTGGTCTCAGGCTGGGTTTCAAGAGTAGAACTCTCGAAATCTGCCACAGCTACGACTCGGGTAAATGCTTGGGTTCCATTATAGGGCAAGTAGTAGAAATTTATGACGGTAATCGTGCCTCTTAAGTTTCCTCCTTGATCTAATAAAATTGGCAGTGGCTACCCAAAATTTTGCAAGTGATGTGTTATCATTTTCAGTGGTGTCTCTTGATGCAGGTGAGGGGCTCTTAATCCTAGAATTTGGAGCTACCTGACTGCATACTATTCCTCAGGCATTGTGTCACCCCTTTATCACTTCTCCCATGAATATTAAAATAATCATTACGTTAGTACATTATCATTTTATCCTATTTTATTAAATTGTTTTAGATTGTAAACATTCTCACCTACAAACAAGGCACTTATGAACCACTTAAATTTAACATTTGCAGAGCTATACAACAAACATATGTGAAATATAACCATCCTCTGTATTATGGCGTCTTATACAACCAACTCACTTATAAGATGAAAAAACCAGTAACGAAAATCATTTGGGTTTTGCAGTTTGGTTATAGATTGGATGCAGTTATGTGAGCGCATTATCTTTCGTATTTTAAGAGAAGTCCCTTGTTATGTAAAGCATTTCGGGCAAAACTAATTCTAGGCTCTCTTGTATTTAGCATTTTCTACCATTCAACCTAAGTTATTGTATATTCGATCGGTTGGTGCCAAAGGCAGGTTGAACTTGCAATCCATCCAACTTTACTGATTGTGAAACTCTTAGGTAAAATTTAAAGAGAAAATGTCTGAGAGAAAACATTACAGTGCAAATCAAATACAAAATGGTGATCATGATTGCATATTGTCCTCTTGTAATGCTCATTTCTTTGGTCAGGTCAGATATTTCTGTTTAAAGACTGAAATTCTTAAAAAAGTATGTATTAGGCTATCACCACCTGACATGATACACAGACTCATAGTAAAACTCATTGTTATCTTCACTCGTTAGCACTTATGAGCTGTGTGAGTCACCCACAACACCAGACAAGGCTGGGCTGCGGGAGGAGGAAACTCTGGAAAGTGATCACAGGTAGGGAGGAGTACCTGGGTAGGTCGATTTCTCTCTCTCTCTCTCTCTCTCTCTCACTCTCACTCTCTCTCTCTCTCTCTCTCTCTCTCTCTCTCTCTCTCTCTCTCTCTCTCTCTGTCTCTCTGTCTCTCTTCTCTCTCTCTCTCTCTCTCTCTCTCTCTCTCTCTCTCTCTCTCTCTCGTCTGTCTGTCTGTCTGTCTGTCTGTCTGTCTCTCTCTCTCTCTCTCTCTCTCTCTCTCTCTCTCTCTCTCTCTCTCTCTCTCTCTCTCTCTCTCTCTCTCCCCCCCTCACTTTTTTTCTGCCCCACTCAAACCCACATCGTTTTTTGTACGTTATGTCAATACGAGGTTAGGAGGGAGGGTCCTTCAGTCACACCACAGGGGAATTAGTGGATTTTAATGCATGCATGTACTTCCTGACTGATGGAAAGTTGTAGGGGTGCATGTACCGCCTATCCACGGGACAGACACCCACTTAGTTGACGGTACACACGACGGTACTCGGAATCACGTGGTTTGTGGTAGCAAGATATACAGGCGCTACGACGGTGCTGCGAAGTTCATCGCATGTGGTCATGTAGACGGTATAAGAAGTGAGGGGGGGGGAGGTCTCTGTTTCAACGATGCGCTGTCTGTACAACTCTACATCAAGGGTACGAGGTACGAGTCTTGCCATCGACGGTAACACGGTGCCACTGTTCTTCCTCAGCGGTAGATAGTCACGGAGTTCGATCGACGGTGCAGTGTGTCCGTATTCCCCGTACCTCACGCCCAACGGTACGCGGTACAGTCAAGTACGCAACAGGAAGTTCATCGCGTCGAAATAAGCAATTCCTTTAAACCAATTTATGCAATTATCAGGGCAAATAATAAGGCAGATGTGGAAATAAACTAAAAACCCATGACAAACGCAAGTCATAACTCTAAATAAACAATAAAAGTAATCAAAACATATAGATATATAAATATATTTCATGACTAGGGATCCAGGCTCTACATCTCTGTGAACATAACCAATTTTCAGATGAAATATATTTCGTTTATTTCCCTATTGTAATCAGGTGAAAGTCTCTATTTACTAGATTAAAAAAAATATAAACGTAATTACATACCATTTTCTTTTATGTGGGAATAAATCAAAGAGAATATGTGAATCTGACAGGAAAATGTCTCGGAGAGAGAGAGATAAACAGTGGAAGCACTCGCAAGTGAAACAGTGGAAGCACTTGCAAGTGAAACAGTGGAAGCACTCGTAAGTGAAACAGTGGAAGCACTTGCAAGTGAAACAGTGGAAGCACTTGCAAGTGAAACAGTGGAAGCACTCGTAAGTGAAACAGTGGAAGCACTTGCAAGTGAAACAGTGGAAGCACTTGCAAGTGAAACAGTGGAAGCACTTGCAAGTGAAACAGTGGAAGCACTCGTAAGTGAAACAGTGGAAGCACTTGCAAGTGAAACAGTGGAAGCACTTGCAAGTGAAACAGTGGAAGCACTCGCAAGTGAAACAGTGGAAGCACTCGCAAGTGAAACAGTGGAAGCACTTGCAAGTGAAACAGTGGAAGCACTCGTAAGTGAAACAGTGGAAGCACTTGCAAGTGAAACAGTGGAAGCACTTGCAAGTGAAACAGTGGAAGCACTTGCAAGTGAAACAGTGGAAGCACTTGCAAGTGAAACAGTGGAAGCACTTGCAAGTGAAACAGTGGAAGCACTCGCAAGTGAAACAGTGGAAGCACTTGCAAGTGAAACAGTGGAAGCACTTGCAAGTGAAACAGTGGAAGCACTTGCAAGTGAAACAGTGGAAGCACTTGCAAGTGAAACAGTGGAAGCACTCGCAAGTGAAACAGTGGAAGCACTCGTAAGTGAAACAGTGTAAGCACTTGCAAGTGAAACAGTGGAAGCACTTGCAAGTGAAACAGTGGAAGCACTCGCAAGTGAAACAGTGGAAGCACTCGCAAGTGAAACAGTGGAAGCACTCGCAAGTGAAACAGTGGAAGCACTTGCAAGTGAAACAGTGGAAGCACTCGCAAGTGAAACAGTGGAAGCACTCGCAAGTGAAACAGTGGAAGCACTCGCAAGTGAAACAGTGGAAGCACTCGCAAGTGAAACAGTGGAAGCACTCGTAAGTGAAACAGTGGAAGCACTTGCAAGTGAAACAGTGGAAGCACTTGCAAGTGAAACAGTGGAAGCACTCGCAAGTGAAACAGTGGAAGCACTCGCAAGTGAAACAGTGGAAGCACTCGCAAGTGAAACAGTGGAAGCACTTGCAAGTGAAACAGTGGAAGCACTCGCAAGTGAAACAGTGGAAGCACTCGCAAGTGAAACAGTGGAAGCACTCGCAAGTGAAACAGTGGAAGCACTCGCAAGTGAAACAGTGGAAGCACTCGCAAGTGAAACAGTGGAAGCACTCGCAAGTGAAACAGTGGAAGCACTCGCAAGTGAAACAGTGGAAGCACTCGCAAGTGAAACAGTGGAAGCACTCGCAAGTGAAACAGTGGAAGCACTCGCAAGTGAAACAGTGGAAGCACTCGCAAGTGAAACAGTGGAAGCACTCGCAAGTGAAACGAGAGATCAACAACGAGGAAAACAAAAAAAAAGAATAATTTTGGATATTTATAAATCGTCAGCGAGAACCAAGAAGAACAGTAGCTAACAGGAGACGCCGTTGGGCGGGGAAATAGGGAGGTGGGGGTTGGGGGAAGAGGAGAAGAATGAGGATAACGGATTGGTGCAGGTAGGGAAGGGGGGTGCGTGTGAGGAAGGCTGATATTACGTGATTTGTCAAGGTCCACATTTCAATCCCTTAACCAAAGATCTCCGGCGGTAATTACTAAGCCAAACTGCACGTCAGGTCTGGGTACCACAAGAACATAGATGAAAAAGAAGGTATTAGTGGTAAGTCTGGCAATGGTCTGCCCGGCGCATCACACCACAACACCAGTGCTAACAATCCCTTTCTAACAAGTCTTCCTTTGTGGCCACTGGTAATTGAAGTTGCTTTTTAAGGATTTTTTTATCCTATTTTTAATTAATAACTAACATATATATATATATATATATATATATATATATATATATATATATATATATATATATACAGTGGTACCTCGACTTACGATGGTCCCCAAACTCACCCTTTTATGTAAGTTTATTTTTTTAAATGCTTTTGTAAGTGTAATTTTGGGGGTCTAAAAGGACTAGTCTATTTTACAACATTTCTTAAGAAGATAAATTCGTTTGGTAATGGCACTTGAACATTATTCTGGAATGAAAAAATATCGTAAGTCGAGGTACCACTGTATATATATATATATATATGTATGTAGTGTGTGTGTGTGTGTGTGTGTGTGTGTGTGTGTGTGTGTGTGTGTGTGTGTGTGTGTGTGTGTGTGTGTGTGTGTGTGTGTGTATGTGTGTGTGTTAGCTACTGTTTTCATTGTGTTTGTTTATTACTAAATTATTGTAAACGTATATAAAATATATTTAGTTGGGTTAGGTTAAATTTAATTGCGCTTGTTATAATAAGGTTAGGTAAGTTTTCTAAGTTTGTTTTGGTACAAAATTAAAAATTTTACATTAACATAAATGAAAAAAAAATATATCTTTAAACGTATAAGAGAAAATTTTAGAAAGGACTTAATTTTAAATGAGTTCTTGCTAATTGACCAGTTTTACATAATCGGCACGACATATATATATATATATATATATATATATATATATATATATATATATATATATATTATATATATATATATATATATATATATATATATTATTATTATTATTATTAACATATCGGCCGATTCCCACCAAGGCAGGGTGTCCCAAAAAAGAAAAACTTTCGTCATCATTCACTCCATCACTGTCTTGTTATAAAACTGCAACATTAACACCCCTTCTTCAGAGTGTAGACACTGTACTTCTCATCTCCAGGACTCAAGTCCGGCCTGCTGGTTTCCCTGAATCCCTTCATAAATGTTACTTTGCTCACACTCCAACAGCACGTCAAGTATTACAAACCATTTGTCTCCATTCACTCCTATCAAATACACTCACACATGCTTGCTGGAAGTCCAAGCCCCTCGCATATATATGGCAGCGAGCATGTATAGTTCCTTTATATAAAGGGAAGGGGGATAAAAGAGAGTGTAAAAATTATAGGGGAATAAGTTTACTGAGTATACCAGGTAAAGTGTATGGCAGGGTTATTATTGAAAGAATTAGAGGTAAGACAGAGAGTAGGATTGCAGATGAGCAAGGAGGCTTTAGAGTGGGTAGGGGATGTGTAGATCAAGTGTTTACAGTGAAGCATATATGTGAACAGTATTTAGATAAAGGTAGAGAAGTTTTTATTGCATTTATGGATTTAGAAAAGGCATATGATAGAGTGGATAGGGGAGCAATGTGGCAAATGTTGCAAGTGTATGGAATAGGTAGTAAGTTACTGAAGGCTGTAAAGAGTTTTTATGAGGATAGTGAGGCTCAGGTTAGGGTGTGTAGGAGAGAGGGAGATTACTTCCCGGTAAAAGTAGGTCTTAGACAGGGTTGTGTAATGTCACCATGGTTGTTTAATATATTTATAGATGGGGTTGTAAAAGAAGTAAATGCTAGGGTGTTGGGGAGAGGGGTGGGATTAAATTATGGAGAATTAAATGCAAATGGGAGTTGACACAGTTACTTTTGCTGATGATACTGTGCTTATGGGAGATTCTAAAGAAAAGTTGCAAAGGTTAGTGGACGAGTTTGGGAGAGTGTGTAAAGGTAGAAAGTTAAAAGTGAACATAGATAAGAGTAAGGTGATGAGGGTATCAAACGATTTAAATAAAGAAAAATTGGATATCACATTGGAGAGAGGGATTATGGAAGAAGTAAATGTTTTCAGATATTTGGGAGTTGATGTGTCAGCAGATGGGTTTATGAAGGATGAGGTTAACCATAGAATTGATGAAGGAAAAAAGGTGAGTGGTGCATTGAGGTGTCTGTGGAGACAAAAAACGTTATCCATGGAGGCAAAGAAGGGAATGTACGAAAGTATAGTGGTACCAACACTCTTATATGGGTGTGAAGCATGGGTTGCAAATGCTGCAGCGAGGAGGAGGCTGGAGGCAGTGGAGATGTCCTGTCTAAGGGCAATGTATGGTGTAAATATTATGCAGAAAATTCGGAATGTGGAAATTAGGAGAAGGTGTGGAGTTACTAAAAGTATTTGTCAGAGGGCTGAAGAGGGGTTGTTGAGGTGGTTTGGTCATTTAGAGAGAATGGATCAAAGTAGAATGACTTGGAGAGCGTATAAATCTGTAGGGGAAGGAAGGCGGGGTAGGGTCGTCCTAGAAAAGGTTGGAGGGAAGGGGTAAAGGAGGTTTTGTGGGCGAGGGGCTTGGACTTCCAGCAAGCATGTGTGAGCGTGTTAGATAGGAGTGAATGGAGACGAATGGTTTTTGGGACATGACGATCTGTTGGAGTGTGAGCAGGGTAACATTGTGTGAAGGGATTCAGGGAAACCAGTTAATTGATTTAGTTGGACTTAGAGTCCTGGAAATGGGAAGTACAATGCCTGCACTTTAAAGGAGGGGTCTGAGATAGTGACAGCTGGGAGGGACTTTTCTCAGCTGTAGTATCTGAGCTCCTCTGCAAAGACAGTGATTATGTATGAGTGTGGTGAAAGTGTTGAATGATGATGAAAGTTTTTTCTTTTGGGGATTTTCTTTCTTTTGGGTCACCCTGCCTCGGTGGGAGACGGCCGACTTGTTGAAAAAAAAAAAAAAAAATATATATATATATATATATATATATATATATATATATATATATATATATATATATATATATATATATATATATATATATATATATATATATATATATATATATACATACATACATACATACATACATACATACATACATACATACATACATACATACATACATACATATACTTGGAGAGGGTTTCGGGAGTCAACGCCCCCGGGGCCCGGTTTGAGGCAAGGCCATCCCTCCCCGGGAATAGGAATATGGCTGCCTTTTGGTCTTTTACTGTCGACGAACGTGGAAATTAGTTCATGGAGAAACCGTGTAGCACCTTTGCTCCGGGGCTCAAGGATCCATCCAGTTGGGACAGATTGATATCAGTGACCCAGGTACTAATACTTTTGGAGTTTATGTACTTCACAATAATCGCAGCACCAGCCTTTTGTACCAACTCTGAACTTTATGTATGTGTCGGAGTAGATACGCATGTATAGCGCCTCACCAGTAGTCTGGTGTTCATCCAGGGATATATTGTGATTCCATCAGGATAATTAGCATGATTAACGGGACTGGGAGACTCGAGGAACCGGGGTGCTCTCTCAGTTGGCCACTCAGCTGTAGCGAGTGACCATCTGATATTGTTGACTTCGTTGTATATTATATGCTAGCTCTAGGAACTTACACAATTTAGACCGTGTAGACAGTATTGGTCAGCTTCCACTTGTCGCAAATGCACTGGTAAGTAGTGTGACTGGGAGTAGCAGTGTGACTGTGAAGGGGCTTTGGATCGAGACTTATGCCATTGAAGAAATTGGATGTGTTTAAAGTAAATCTCTAGAGTGATGGGCACTCACGGCTGCGAAATGAACAACCTATTTGTCGGACGTTGTAGGCTTCAGCATATCTTATGTTTTTCCAAAGCTTCTAAGGAAGAACTTTTGATCTTGGCTTACAAAGCAATGATCATTTTACCATTCAAGCAAGTGGAAATTCACTGTTGCATTAATTAAGCAAAAATCACTCTGGACATAAGGAAATTATGAAGCCTCCACTATTCCTTGTACTGAATGATCCACACGCGTTTAGAGCTTCACATAAATAATTAAATAAGCAGATAAATAGTGGTCATTCAAAGAGTGTGAGCATAATAACATATTTAATTGGATTCAGGAAAGACGTCAGCCAAACTTCAGAGTTTTGAAGTTGGAAGTACGATGCCTCTTTGTAAAGTCAGGTTGAAATGTTGCTCTTCTCTGCCTCTTCATTCCTGATTATCCCACTCCCAAGGCACTCTATGACAACCTTGAATATAATAATAATAATAATAATAATAATAATAATAATAATAATAATAATAATAATAATAATAATAATAATAATAACCATCTGGATCTACATTTGCTTTATTCCCTTCTGGAAAGATAGCTAAGGAACGAGTGATGGTAAAAGTGTTTTCTTCTTCGGGTCACCTGTCTTAGTGGGCTGGCGTGTTAAAATTCCTGACAGGAAAAGCACTAAATCTTTACTTTTTTTTTAATAATGTATAACTTATTGGCAATATTAAAAAACTTTCAGCAAATTTTGCAGCTAATTATATACAAAAAATGCCAAAATGCAAATTGGCAAACATTAATTGGGTGTAATTCCCACTCAGCTGAATATTCCAATCTCATTATCAAGAGCCAAGCGTTAATTATGACAGCAGCTATTTTGTGAAATTCAAGTCTGGACTCTGGGTGATGTTGCGGCCCACCACTACCACTACCACCACCACCACCACCACCACTACCACCTCTACCACCACTACCACTACTACCACTACCACCACTACCACCACCACCACCACCACTACCACCTCTACCACCACTACCACTACTACCTCTACCACTACCACCACTACCACTACCACAACCACCATTTACCACCACCACTACCACCACCACTACCACAACCACCACCACTACCACAACCACTACCACCACCACCACCACCACCACTACCACCACTCCCACTACTACCTCTACCACTACGACGACCACCACTACCACCACTTACCACCACCACTACCACCACCACTACCACAACCACCACCACTACCACAATCACCACCACTACCACAACCACTACCGCCACCACCACCACTACCACCACCACTACCACCACTACCACCACTACCACCACCACCACTTACCACTACCACTACCACAACCACTACCACAACCACCACCACCACTACCACCACCACCACTACCACCACCACCACTTACCACAACCACAACCACCACCACTACCACAACCACCACCACTACCACCACCACCACTACCACCACCACCACTACCACCACCACCACTACTACCACCACCACAACCACTACCACCACCAATACCAACACCACTACCACCACCACGATCTACCACAACCACCCACTACTACCACTTCCATCCACCACCACCACCAAAAACCACCAACCACCACCACCACCACCCACCACTACCACCGCCAAAATCCACCGCCACACTCGGAAACCAGAACTGGGAATGGTCTTTATAAAATTGATCATATTACGCCTCCACGGGCCAATAGTTGCATGATTTTTGTCCATGTTTACAATGCACCAGCGTTGAAAATTTAAAGCCGATCGGATGAAGCGTTCTGAAGTTTAAAGTAAAAACCTTAGAGGAAGAAAGAAAAATAATAGGTAATCCCTCAAAGTACTTCTGCTGTGATACGTATTGTTCACTTAAAGACATTTATATTTTCTTTACTTTTCTAATGATGATAATTAACTTTCAAAAGTTTTGGTTATTAACGAATATTTTCATTTTAAGTTCTAGTGATGGGACGAGACCAAAATATTTGCTGATACCGATACTCAATTCTAATCCGATACCAGTACCATCAAAATTGGCCGATACCACCGATACCGATACTTTGGCACACCACCAACAAGTTCCTTGATTCAGTGTCAGTTATTATTGCATTAGGTTCTTTAATAATAAGCAAGTGTATACTGACTTCGCCAATTGCAAGAAAAATAGGAAAAAAATTAAGTAAAGATTAGGAGGGACTGGGTTAAAGTGGACCGTGCTAATTGTTCTCCAGTGCCAAGAAAAATCAGGTAAATTGTGGATTGGGAGATGAAGTAGTTCTTCCATAGCCAAGCTGGAACCTCTGGGGTTAGTACTACTGGTGAGCCAGAGGTCGCAACTGCTGCCTTCACCAGTTATATATAGAAACACGACACTGACGTATTCGCAATTGTTAGTGGACACCCCCACCGTCTATAGGCCTTCACACCAGTGGTTGATTCTTGTGGTACCTCCCTCCAGCCATAGGTAAACATCAGTGAACGGGACTTGTTGCATCCCCCGCCATAGGAAAACATCAGTGAATGGGTCTTGTTGCATCCCCATCATAAGTAAGCATCGGTGAACGGGTCTTGTTGCATCCTCCATCATAAACATCAGTGAACGGGTCTTGTTGCATCCTCTATCATAAACATCAGTGAACGGGTCTTGTTGCATCCCCCATCATAAACATCAGTGAACGGGTCTTGTTGCATCCCCCATCATAAACATCAGTGAACGGGTCTTGTTGCATCCCCCATCATAAACATCAGTGAACGGGTCTTATTGCATCCTCCATCATAAACATCAGTGAACGGGTCTTATTGCATCCCCCATCATAAACATCAGTGAACGGGTCTTGTTGCATCCTCCATCATAAACATCAGTGAACGGGTCTTGTTGCATCCTCCATCATAAACATCTGTGAACGGGTCTTGTTGCATCCCCATCATAAACATCAGTGAACGGGTCTTGTTGCATCCCCCATCATAAACATCAGTGAACGGGTCTTGTTGCATCCCCCATCATAAACATCAGTGAACGGGTCTTGTTGCATCCCCATCATAAACATCAGTGAACGGGTCTTGTTGCATCCCCCATCATAAACATCAGTGAACGGGTCTTGTTGCATCTCCCGGCATAGGTAAACATCAGTGAACGGGTCTTGTTGCATCCCCCGCCATAGGAAAACATCAGTGAATGGGTCTTGTTGCATCCCCCATCATAAGTAAGCATCAGTGAACGGGTCTTGTTGCATCTCCCGTCATAGGTAAACATCAGTGAACGGGTCTTGTTGCATCCCCCATCATAAACATCAGTGAACGGGTCTTGTTGCATCTCCCGCCATAGGAAAACATCAGTGAATGGGTCTTGTTGCATCCCCCATCATAAGTAAGCATCGGTGAACGGGTCTTGTTGCATCCCCATCATAAGTAAGCATCAGTGAACGGGTCTTGTTGCATCTCCCGTCATAGGTAAGCATCGGTGAACGGGTCTTGTTGCATCCCCCATCATAAACATCAGTGAACGGGTCTTGTTGCATCCCCCATCATAAACATCAGTGAACGGGTCTTGTTGCATCCCCCATCATAAACATCAGTGAACGGGTCTTGTTGCATCCTCCATCATAAACATCAGTGAACGTGTCTTGTTGCATCCTCCATCATAAACATCAGTGAACGGGTCTTGTTGCATCCCCATCATAAACATCAGTGAACGGGTCTTGTTGCATCCCCATCATAAACATCAGTGAACGGGTCTTGTTGCATCCCCCATCATAAACATCAGTGAACGGGTCTTGTTGCATCTCCCGTCATAGGTAAACATCAGTGAACGGGTCTTGTTGCATCTCCCGTCATAGGTAAACATCAGTGAACGGGTCTTGTTGCATCTCCCGTCATAGGTAAACATCAGTGAACGGGTCTTGTTGCATCCCCCGCCATAGGAAAACATCAGTGAATGGGTCTTGTTGCATCCCCCATCATAAGTAAGCATCGGTGAACGGGTCTTGTTGCATCCCCATCATAAGTAAGCATCAGTGAACGGGTCTTGTTGCATCTCCCGTCATAGGTAAACATCAGTGAACGGGTCTTGTTGCATCCCCCATCATAAACATCAGTGAACGGGTCTTGTTGCATCTCCCGTCATAGGTAAACATCAGTGAACGGGTCTTGTTGCATCTCCCGCCATAGGTATACGCAGGTGAATGGGTCTTGCACCCCACCGGGCTGTGGTGCTAACGTTGCATCAGCTGGTCATCGCTGAATGACCCATACGGGTTCAGTTCTTATCTTAAATATACTTGATGATGTTGAACTGCTAGTACCAACAGCCTGATTGATCAGACCATCAACTAGTAGTCCTGGTTCGGGACTGGGCCGCGGATGCCATGACCCTCCGGTACCATCAGTAGGTAGGTGAACAGGTAGTGTGAGAGCCAAGGAACACTCGCTACCTGAGTTCGAATCCCGCAAGCACACTAAAACGGCAGTTTTTTTTGTATCAAATTAATCAAGCTCAGAGTCATATGAATTAGTTTGTGTATTGAATGAAGAGAAGAATGTCATAACCATAATTTTTAAAGGGGTGGACCGGTAAACCAGCGGACGGCTTCGGTCAGATGATCAGAAGTTCCAGTAGCAGGTCATCATACGACTAAAACCCGCGTCAGGAAACACTTTGTCCTGTTTCCTGACAAACCTTACCTAACTTAACCTAAGAATGTGCTGGGACTGTGGGGTGAGACAGCAGCGTCACAGACTGTGGTGGCTGGTACAACCTTGTCACAGAAGTGCTGCTCGGACAGTCATTATATTTCTGACCTCTGTGACTAAATAGTAGAACGTTGTGACCTGTCACACGCATGGACTACGGTTCAAGTCCCCGTCCATTCTTCTGCTCGTGTATTGACAGGCATTCATTGCGACTCATTATATATATATATATATATATATATAAACTTTCATCATTCACTCCATCACTGTCTTGCCAGAGGGGTGCTTTACACTACAGTTATAAAACTGCAACATTAACACCCCTCCTTCAGAGTGCAGACACTGTACTTCCCATCTCTAGGACTCAAGTCCGGCCTGCCGGAAGACACTTGAAGGTTTCATTGGAGGCTTCCCATGATGCTTCACCAATCTAGACCCACCTAGCTTCATCCCTAGTCCTCCCCCACCATTACCCCCTCCCCCTCCGCCCGTGACTTTACCCTTAACCCCGCCTTTCCCGCCCTTAGCCACATCCACCCATAATTTCTTGCCGGTTCTCTGAGCTGGACTAAACTTAGTCAAACATTAAACAGATTACCTGGACCCTAGGTAGGTTAATTGTGAGAAAGACCTACGTATATATCAATGGTAGAATGTACAGTACCAACGGATATATAAATATGATACAGTATGCATTGTATTAACAAAACATTTTCTCAGTAAATTTCCATGAATCGAAAATTTCATGGATCGCTTATTGTCTTATTTACATAGAAGTCCTGCCTTGTATGGGCCAGTAGGCCTACTGCAGGGCTCCTTTTTTATGTTCGAGTTGTGCGAGATGTAATTGTGAGGTGGTGGTCACTGTTGTGTGATCAGGCTGTGGGAATCTTCACCCATATTTTATGAAAAAGAGGATAAATAAATATACAAGGTATGATATAGCACGTAAGGAAAGTAGTTTGTTGGATTATGTATTGGTGGATAAAAGGTTGATGAGTAGGCTTCGGGATGTACATGTTTATAGAGGGGCAACGGATATATCAGATCATTATTTGGTTGTAGCTACAGTACTACTTAAACATAGTGTTTATGTAAGCAAGTGGGTGTGTTGTTGGAGGCGGACCCAACAGTTAGGTGTCTTCAATCTAAAACGTTTCGCCTACACAGTAGGCTTCTTCAGTCTAATACAGAGGCAGCAGCAGAAGCAGTGAATGTAAGGTTGATGTAATTATAATCATGAGATATTTACTCGCTACAATGATAAGAAGTTTTTAGTATTGAAAAGAGATACTGATGATAAATTCCCTACAAATGTAACATTGATGACAGAAGAAATTTTCAGATTCACTATTTCCTTGGAAATATATGATTGTATTATTATTTTACAAGTAAAAAATAAAAAATAAAAAAATAGATGTAGGAGTGAATGGAGACAGATGATTTTTAGGACTTGACGTGCTGTTGGAGTGTGAGCAAGGTAACATTTATGAAGGGATTCAGGGAAACCGGCAAGCCGGACTTGAGTCCTTTTGATGGGAAGTACAGTGTCTGCACTCTATATATATATATATATATATATATATATATATATATATATATATATATATATATTATTTTTTATTAATATATCGGCTGTTTCCCACCAAGGTAGGGTGCCCCGAAAAAGAAAAACTTTAACCATCATTCACTCCATCACTGTCTTGCCAGAGGTGCGCTTACACTACAGTTATAAAACTGCAACATTAACACCCCTCCTTCAGAGTGCAGGCACTGTACTTCCCATCTCCAGGACTCAAGTCCGGCCTGCCGGTTTCCCTGAATCCCTTCATAAATATTACCTGCTCACACTCCAACAGCACGTCAAATCCTAAAAACCATTTATCTCCATTCGTTCCTATCACGCTCACGCATGCTTCCTGGAAGTCCAAGCCCCTCGCACACAAAACCTCCTTTACCCCCTCCCTCCAACCTTTCCTAGGCCGACCTCTATCCCGCCTTCCCTCCACTACAGATTTATACACTCTCGAACTCATTCTATTTTCTTCCTTCCTCTCTACATGTCCGAACCACCTCAACAACCCCTCCTTAGCCCTCTGGATAATAGTTTTTTGGTAATTTTCTGCATTATATTCACACCACACATTGTCCACAGAAACGACATCTCCACTACCTCCAGCCTTCTCCTTATTGTAACAGTCACCACCCATGCTTCGCACCCATAGAGTGTTGGTATAAATATGCTCTCGTACATTCCCCTGTTTGCTTCCATGGACAAAGTTCTTTGTCTCCACAGACTCCTCAGTGCACCACTCACCTTTTTACCCTCGTCAATTCTATGATTCACCTCGTCTTTCATAGACCCATCTGCTGACACGTCCACTCCTAAATATCTGAATACATTCACCTTCTCCATACTCTCTCCCTCTAATCTGATATCCAATCTTTCGTTACCTAATTTTTTTGTTATTTATTGACGCATCAGTGTGAAGCATATTTGTCAGTGAGAGGTCAATACTTGCATGCAGGCAAATAAAAATAATAAATAATATATTTCGACTTCCACCTGTTGAAGAGGACCTCAGTTGAAGGTCGAGATATAAACACATGCTATCAGTGGTGTTTCTCTGCATGTGGTTACCAACCTCATTTTGAAATATATTCAGTAGAAAATATTCACATTCAGTCAAGAGGGAATTTCAGGGTAGAAGTAGGACTACGTGTAGTCAATTGCAAGGGTCTCCGCTCCCTTCCCCTGTTGCAGGGTCTCCGCTCCCCTCCCTTGTTGCAGGGGTCTCCGCCCCTTCCCCTGTTGCAGGGGTCTCCGCTCCCTTCTGTTGCAGGAGTCTCTGCTCCCTTCCCCTGTTGCAGGGGTCTCTGCTCCCTTCCCCTGTTGCAGGGGTCTCCACTCCCTTCCTCTGTTGCAGGGGTCTCCGCCCCCTTCCCCTGCACGGTCCTACACCAGGCCTGGAGACTTCATTATGTTACAAAAATATGCGTAAGCGAAGGTGTCTTTACCAGACCAGATTTATTCAGTTTAAGTCCAGGATCCCTTGTAGAGGGTTTTTGATGCTGGCGAAGTGCTCTTTATCCAAGCAATTAAAGCTACTTTCTCCTTCCTTGGTCTGAATATGGTAACCTCACTCTCCCCAGGAACTGTATGGCACCTACGGGTTTAGCACTTCCCCACTAATTTATAAAATTATTATTGTTGTTGTTGTTAATTTGTATAGATACATTACTCATTTTCTGACTTTGAAGCACAGACACTTAGTCTGTGAGAGTCAGTCAACGCTGAATCAGAACTAAATGTATCTCTGTTTGTACTTCAGACCCCAGCAGTGTGGTCTGGGCTGTGTAGTTGGATCACTTTGTAGTCTGCGTCTTTATATCGTACCCCAGTGGGGTTTGCGTCTGTCTGTTAGACCCCCGGTGGAGGTCTGTGTCTGTAGGCTAGACCCTAACTTGTCTGTCAGTGCAAGATTCATCAACTGGCCAGAGAGCAATCATTCAGTTGCTAGCTGGTACGTTTGATTTTCCTTGTAATGTTTACGTCGGTTCCTAAGTGCTTGTATAATGACCCCGTACGGGTCAGGGATCCACCGACCCGAATGGGTTACACATCGTTACGAGGGGGTGATGCACACCTCTTGGTGTGTACATACTGAGAAATACTCAAATTGTCCTATAAACTGAAAAAAATAACACCTTTGGGGGTACATACACACCTCTCGGCTCATATATACAGTTGGTCATCTCTCGGAGTGTACATACAGCGATACACTCTTCGGCGCTTATACGCAGGTAGTCACTTGTCGGTATATACAAATAAACCTCAGCGAATATAGTGTATATATACATATATGTATATATATATATATATATATATAATATATATATATATATATATATATATATATATATATATATATATATATATATATATATATATATATATATATATATATATATATATATATATATATATATATATATATATATATATATATATATATATATATATATATATACAGAAAGATACTGACCTAACGGTACATATTTACAGATATACCCACAACCTAGTTTATATATACTGTGAGGGACTCACCTTTCGTGAGGAGGCAAAGAGGGGAATGTATGAGTGTATAATGGTACCAATACTCTTATATGGGTGTGAAGCATAGGTTGTGATTGTTGCAGAGAGGAGGCTGGAGGCAGTGGAGATGTGTCTGAGGGCAATGTGTGTGGCGTAAATATTATGCAGAGAATTCGTGGTTTGGAGACTAGGAGAGGTGCGGAGTTACTAAAGGTATTGTCCAGAGGGCTGAGGAGGGGGTTCTTGAGGTGGTTTGGTCATGTAGAGAGGGTGGAACAAAATAGGATGACTTGGAAGGTGTATAAGTCTGTAGTGGAGGGAAGGCGGGGTAGGGGTCGTCGTTGGAAAGGATGGAGGGAGGGAGTAAAGGAGGTTTTGTGTGCAAGGAGACTTGGACATACAGGTGGCATGTGTGAGCTTGTTAGATAGGAGTGAGTGGAGACAAATGGTTTTTGGGACTTGACGAGTTGTTGGAGTGTGCGCAAGGTAATATTTTGTGAAGGGATTCACGGAAACCTGTTAGCCGGGCTTGAGTCCTGGAGGTGGGAAGTACAGTCCCTGTTCTCTAAAGGAGGGGTTTGGGATATCTGCTGCTTAGAGGGACGTCTAAACTGTCGTATCTGCTTGCCTCTGGCAAGACATTGATAGTGTGAATACTCGCCTCTCAGTACATGTACAGTATACTTACAACTTACGGTGTATAGACTATGAGAGACATACACCTTTTGGGGTGTATACTATACAGAAAAGCAGAGGTCCTCATTTTGCAGTTTAATACACACAGATACCCACAAATCAGTCTAAATACTGAGATATCTATCTATGTATATGCACAAAGACATGCATATTTCTCGGTGTATATAAAAAATATTCATTGTTACAAAAATAAACGCACGTAGGAGACTGAAACTTATGGCGACGTTTCGGTCCGACTTGGGCCAGTTACTGGAAACTAGTGAGACCGAAACGTCGTCATAAGTTTCAGTCTCCTAGGGGGGGGGGGTATTTGTGTATAGTGACGGCCACGATATTGTGCCTTTTTGTTCACCTCTTGATATATACATAGATACTCACCTCTTAGTGTATATACACTAGGAAATACATCTTTGTATAGTATATACACGATTTATTTACACAGGTTTGGAATGCTGATGTTAAAACCCCATTTGTTTATATTCTTGAATGTGATCATTTATTTTCTTTGAATTTTCAACGGGACTTTGTATTAAAAATGAAATGATAGAGAAAAGATTGTTTATTCGACAACACATACATATAAATAATTTAAACGGGTATTTACAACATATAAACATCTGATAAATATACATTATTTACAGGTGACTTGATGAGGACTTCATATCCTTAAAGTTGTACAAAATATATGTGAACGAGGTAAATGAACGGAACATAGAATGGTAGTATCTGAGACTTATTACTGTCATAGTAAATTAAAATCTAATTTGTACTCTTCAGAAGAAGTTCAGCTACTTTAAACACAAGTCAGTCCAATTGCTGCAATTGACGTTTCCTTGCGCGCTGAAGGGTATGCTAGAGTGGAATGAGGGGATCACCAGGGGGGTTCAGGAGGGAAGTAGGTGGTGTTTCTCAAGACAGTCAGGCCCTGGTAGCTGTCCTTGATGATAGTAGTGCGAAGTAGTCCCCATGAAAGGACCAAGCTAGATGTGCTATCCCTGAGGATCGCAGTTTAAACGCCCAGACTCAGGGTGCTATTCTTAATGGCTTTAGTGTAAATGAGGTCCTCTTCAGAGAAGGGCAGGCCCTGGGTACTATCCTACAGGGCCATATTGATGAGAAGGCCCTCTTCAGGGAAAGACCGGGTCCTTGCGAACCAGATTTTCCTTAGACAACCACGCTCCAGGTGCTATCTATGTCAGAAGGGAGGTGCCCTTGACGCTTGGAATGAAGTGTTGCTCTTGATATGTTGATTCATCGAATTAGGAATGTGAATGGGAGTGTTAGGATGCACCTTCTGACACTTTAAACTAGGCTTCGCGAGGATGTTTTTAAGAATATTTTTACTATATTAGGAGATTTATTATTTAGGGGTTCTAGAAGACTTTTTGTGAGAAGCGAGCTTAGGAGAAAGGTTTATCACAAAGAATAACTCAGGTAAATATAAAAGTGTGATAACAAAGAAGATTTGGGAATCTTTCAGAGTTGTAGGAATCTTGAGTAGACACTGTTGTCAGTAATGTGATGAGACACTGTTGTCAGTAATGTGATGTTACGAGGACCCCAGTAGTGAGCTGCTAGGGATCAGGAAGCCGGGGTGCTGAGGCTCCAACACAACCTTTATAGCTTACGTCACGTGTGACGCCCACAGTGTGCTGCTACCATGACTCACGTCGGCTACACCATGTGTTGACAGCTCTTGTGTGTGGGCGAGCAAGGGGTTCTGAAGACGTCGTGGGAAGACGTGTGCATCCACACAGCCTCATGACAAAGCACTGTTCGGGCCGCGCGCACCGTGATCTCTGCAACACTGGGTGATCTCGCGCAAGAACTCTGCCACTTCATCTCTTACAAAACTAACTGCTACTGGCCCCCGACAAGGGAGCGCTTAAGCCGCAGTTACATGGCCATCCTTGCATGAGCGCTCACCACTGCAAAATTTCAACCTTTAAATGGCACAAGAGGTCTCTAGCAGAGGTAGGGATCATCCTCCTCGACAGGTACGGTGGAATGATTATAAAGTCCTTGAGCCATCAGATGGACGGCCAGCCCCGTCTTCTGCCCACTTGCCTTCTTGATCTTGGCTCGCTTGTTCTGGAACCAAATTTTGATCTGGGATTCATTGAGGCCGAGTTCTCTGGCCAGGTCCTGCCGTCGCTTCTCCGTAAGGTACTTGTTTTCCTCAAACTCCTTCTTGAGCTTTGCCAGTTGCTCGGAGGTGAAGGCGGTGCGGGGACGCTTCTCCTCCGGGTTACGATCTCTTCGTTTGATCCGTCGGGAGCGGGGACCTGTCGGCAGGAGAGAGAGGTGCGTTAGTCAATATTAAGGATATAGTAAGAACAGTGACAACGTAGTATATATTTTTGCTTATTAGTTCTGCAATATTAAACGAATAATAAATATTTATATTCTTTTAGTTTAAATAATTTTCATACTTTTAATATAGTGCACAATCATATTCAGTTACTACATTATATATATATATATATATATATATATATATATATATATATATATATATATATATATATATATATATATACATACATACATACACATAGTGGCCACTTTATTGCTCGTTAAAGCAAATATCTAATCCATGCCTATAAGCATACCTACATGATCAAGAGGTTCACTTATTGTTTAGACCAAATATCAGAATGGGGAAGAAATGTGGTTTAAATGACTTTTGAATGATTGTTAGTGATACCTGGAGTATACCTGGAGAAGGTTTCGGGGGTCAACGCCCCCGCGGCCCGGTCTGTGACCAGGCCTCATGGTGGATCAGGGCCTGATCAACCAAGCTGTTACTGTTGGCCGCACGTAAACCAACGTACGAACCATAGCCCGGCTGATCAGGTACTGACTTTAGGTGCCTGTGCAAACCCTTCTTGAAGACAGCCAAGGGTTTATTGGTAATCCTCCTTATGTATGCTGGGAGGCAGTTGGGATGGTTTGTGTATCTCAGAAACTGCTGGTCTTCTGGGGTTTTCACGCACAAGGTCCTCTAAGAGTGTACAGAGTGAGCTATAGTTTTGTGGGCAAAAACGCGTTGATAATGAGACAGATCAGAAGAAAATGGTCAGACTGGTTCAGAAGAGAATGGTCAGACTGGTTCAGAAGAGAATGGTCAAACTGGTTCAGAAGAGAATGGTCAGACTGGTGACAGTAACTCAAATAAACACGCGTTACAACAGAAGTATGCAGAAGAGCATTTATGAACGCATAATAAGTTGAACCGTAAAGTGGATGGGCTTCAGCAGCAGAAGACCACACCTGGTTCCACTCCTGTTAGCTAAGAACAGGAAACTGAGGCCACAGTGGACACAGGCTCACCAAAACTGGACAGTTGAAAATTAGGAAAACGTCGTCTTTCTGACGAATCGTAATTTCTACTGCGACATGCGGATAGTATGGTCAGAATTTTGCGTAATTTTTGGGAGGGGTTGGAACGAGAGATTCGCAGCATGAATGCACAATGCAGCAACTGCGTGATGCCATCATGTCAATATGGACCTTGGACCAGAAGGGTGTACTTAATGAAGTGGCCACTGTATATATATATATATATATATATATATATATATATATATATATATATATATATATATATATATATATATATATAATATATATGCACACACACACACACACACAACACAAAATAATTATCCTAGATCTGTCGTGAAAATAACACACACAAGTCAGCAGACGCGAAATCCACTTAAAGAGTATCTGGAAAGCCGTGTTATTAATGCTCACCAAGAATTTACTTGATTTTAAACAAGTTTTATTGTTGCACATCCGTCTGCGGCCTTCTAATCACCCAAGTTGGAGCTTCAGAGTCGCAAGGAGAAAAAAAATGATAGCATCGGATAGTATAGTAAGTCACGCTGTCTTGCGATTAGCAGATGGAGGATCGAGCCTCCACAACAAAATCTTTTTATAGTTCATTTCCTGGTTATACAAATCCTACATTCAGAGTGACATTGTGACAAATGAGGCAACGCAAAATCTGATCAAATCTCGCTTGATGACCAGTTTTGCTGCAGCCCACTTCTTTTCATTTGTTTTGTTTAACACGTTTCAAGTCCTTTTCTGGCTTTGTAAAGGCGGCCAGGCGTGTGTCAGACCTGCTATTAATCTAGGGTAAAAAAAATGTGAGATGTAAAGTGGTTTGAATCCCACTTGATAACCCGTCAGAAAGCATTGGCACCATTCTGCTTGATTCTAATCCGGGAGGGAACCGACATGGCCGCTTGGTGTAAATTGACAGCGGCAGACCACTAATCTCAAACACATGTCACCAGGAGATGAGAGCAAAAAAGAAACAGAGAGCCGTCAGCTCGGTGTACACAAACCACTCATCCCCTCAATAATATTCATGGGACGGTGCTCTATCAATAATGTGGGCAGCCTATTTCAATCGCCTGGACGGGATTTTCATGACCTGATGCCGCGTTGTGTGATGGTATGACACGTTGTGCGATCTGATGCCACGTTGTGTGATGGTATGACACGTTGTGCGATCTGATGCCACGTTGTGTGATGGTATGACACGTTGTGCGATCTGGTGTGAGCTCTGATGCCGCGTTTGCGGCATCTGATGCCACATTGTGAGATTGCATAGCGGCGTTGTGAGACACTGCGAGGTGTTGTGAGATCTGATGAGAGACCCAAGATCTAGAGAGTGAAGAATATCAGAGACTCAAGGAACTCTATTAGACCCAAAGAGATGTCGAGATCCCACGAGGTAGCTCTCTCTCTCTCTCTCTCTCTCTCTCTCTCTCTCTCTCTCTCTCTCTCTTGTGAGGTAGCACCAGATCATCGCTGAGCAATTTATTCCTTCTCACGCAAGTTGCTGACCGTCCTTCCCCTCTTCCTTCCCACGTCTTACCACCCACCCCTATTACTCCTCTCCCTCTCCCCTTCCTCCACCATGCCTCCTCACTCGAAAGGGCACACTCTCTGTTTCTCCTACCTTCGGAGACCCTCCCTTCCTCTCCCTTCGTACCTACCCTCAACGCCACAATCCCATTTCTCTCCTCCACCCTACCCCCTCCACCCATCCCTCTCCGCTTTCGAGGGGCGCATCCCCTCTCCTCCCCCCTCCCCTGGCAGCTCAGATGGGATGAGCAAATTATAGCTGGGAGGATGTGGAGCCATAACGGAGGCTGGCGGGGCTTATCACAGTGGCCCAGCAGCAGGGTAAAAATGAGCTGGAGGCTGATAACGCCCGCCTCGCCAGAATCACGCACTCGCTCTCCTCTTGATTTATGGCACCCGTGACGCCACGCGAAGACATTTTTACATTCAGGGGGGCACTAATAAAATTGCTCCCACTCCCCCATATCCCCAGTCTTCTCCTACACCGCCGTCGCTGTCATTGCTACCTCCTCATTCTCCCTCTGATCTACCTTCATTACACCTTCACCTCTTCATTCTCCCTCTCCCTCTCCAATTCTTCCTCCTCGTAATCTGATTATTCTCCTTTTTTCCTTGACACTCCTTACAACTATTGCTAATATTAATAGAATTATTCACACAGTGTTACTGGCAGCTAAACTGCAGTTTGGACAGGAAACTTCAGACGACGTTTCGATCCATTCGGAACCGTTTTTTACTTGATAATAGTTATGCACGGACCATCGATAATGATTTCTCAATAGTCGAACACGGACCAAGATGTCCTCTAAATTTTCCTCCCCAAATATAAGATAGTTGTGAATTGTTCTGGCCAATGTATTGTGACAATCTTTTTCTACTAATAATAATGTTCCTCCCACCAGCACCACTGTTTCTACTACTACTACATTTCCACTCCCCCTTTCCCTCTCTATGTTTCCTTTCTCCTTCCTATTCATGCTCACCTACTCGTGTCTAGACAATAGCAGAGAATGATGTGTCGGACTGTAATACTGTGAAGATGTTGTGAGGTTTATATTGTAAAGATGAAATACCTCCTATGTTTGGGTGTCCTGTGACGACGTTCTTGGTGGAGTCTCATTGCTAGCGCAACTGAAATCTAGGATGTCTTCTCTGAGTTCTTAACAGCTGTATGTTCTGATGAAAGCAGTGCTGGAGGAGGCTACGAAGGAGACATTGCCTCATACAGAACAAGAAGGCTCATCCCCAGAACGAGGAAGAAAATACCAGCCGCAACAAATGGAAATTGGTCTGTTGAAAATGATAAATATTACCTACAAGTTGATGAGTGAGACACATGTAAAGATGATGTAATCAGTTCATCATTCTTGAAGAAATAGATTTTGAGGTAGTCAGTCCCTCAGCCTGGAGAAGAGCTCAGCTCCATTGTCTGGAACAATATAAAGCTGAAATATGAGAACGAAGTTTTATATACTGTCGACGGTGACGCCTAATGTTCGACAGTATATGAGACCTCATTCTCATCCTTCAGCTTCATATTGTTACAGAGTATGACGCTAAACTCTTCTCCAGGCTGAGGGACTGACCACCTTAAAAACTATTTCTCCAAGATTGATGGGCTAATTACATCATCTTTACCGGAAATTGATCTGTAAGAATGGGTTAAAGATGAAGATGAAGAAAGTTGAAGAAACTGCTTTCGAGACGATCAGTACTTCGCAGTGTTCCCTAACGTAGGTGGTTCAGCCATCAGTACTTCGCAGTGTTCCCTAACGTAGGTGGTTCAGCCATCAGTACTTCGCAGTGTTCCCTAACGTAGGTGGTTCAGCCATCGAGAACGACACAACGAAAACCACTAGTGAATATAAGAATGCTCTGGTAGTATGTGATTCTTAGGTTAAATTTATGGACTGGATTTTTCTAACAGGGATAGGAAGAAGAGGCAAAGGGGGGGGTTTTCTTGGGGCTGGGACTGCGGATATCGTTAGCAGATTAGGAAACATTATGACTAGTAATGGGAACATCCCTCTTACTCTGTCTTATTGGAAACAATGATGTTGGGAATAGCAGGAGAGAGGACCTACTTACCAGATAAAGGACAGCAGTAGATATGATTAGAATGAAGAAAGGGATTTGGGCCATAGTGCCACGGTGAGGTGTTGTAGTGAATTATTGTTCAAAGTAATTGACAGGACAAGTCGTGTAAGAACACTATAGTTCCATTTATTGATAACTGGGATCATGTCTGCAGTAGAAGTTATATGTATACAAGGGACGGGGTACACCTATCTATTACAGGGGTGCCCAGTACACTGCAGCAGCAGGGGGGCTGCTGCTGCAGTGTACTGGGCTTTAAACCATTAGAAGTTAGAATTACGTGTGTGTGTGTTTGTGTGTGTGTGTGTGTTTGTGTGTGTGTGTGTTTGTGTGTGTGTGTGTACTCACCTATTTGTGGTTGCAGGGGTCGAGACAAAGCTGTGTGTGTGTGTTGTGTGTGTGTGTGTGTGTGTATTGTGTGTGTGTGTGTACTCACCTAATTGTGGTTGCAGGGGTCGAGACTCAGCTCCTGGCCCCGCCTCTTCGCTGTCTGCTACTGGGTCTCTGCTCTCCCTGCTCCATGAGCTTTATCATACCTTGTCTTAAAACTATGTATGGTTCCTGCCTCCACTATATCTTTCTCTAGTCCATTCCACTTCCTGACTACTCTGTGGCTGAAGAAATGTTTCCTGACATCCCTTTGACTCATCTGAGTCTTCAGTGTGTGTGTGTGTGTGTGTGTGTGTGTGTGTGTGTGTGTGTGTGTGAAAATATATTATTCGGGTACTATGAAATTTAATGATAACAGTGATCAAGAGATTCAGCGCTAGGGACAAAATAAAAGCTTAGATTAATTGTAAGTAGCGGAAATGTCAGTATTTTTGCAATAACCGAAACATTCTTTAATTTTAAGGGTCGAGACATGTCTGCTGAATCCCGCATACAACGATGTAAATAATTCTATACTGATAGACATAATTGTATGGAGCTTTCCATTAAACTCATTCTTGAGACGGAAACGACAAGAAACTCCCGTTCTTGGATGTCCTCGTAGGCACAGCGGGAGCAATATTTCCTAAGAAATATCCTAAGTTATGGATAGGTATCTTCCTCATGGCTTAAGTTATGACTACTAATCAATTAATGTTATTGTAAAGTCTCCACATAATACATTAATGCTTCCTAGATGATAAGCCGTTTATTTCTGTCAACTTTTGATTATTAATTAGTGCTAAGTTTTAAGGTGTGAGATTCTGAACTCGATATATAAAAAAAAAATCTGGCAGTAGAATGAGGTAGCAAGGTAAAACACTGGACGAGGTAGATCCCTGCCAACATTATATACTGTTCTTTTTTTATCAGTATAACTGGATGGTATACACGATAAAGCGTGACTCTTTTATATAGATTTTAAAAGAAACTGAGATGCAAATGCAATTTAATAAGAGCCTTTATTGACAACGTTTCTCATTACACTGCATTTGTCTCATTACACTGCATTTGTCTCATTACACTGCATTTGTCTCATTACACTGCATTTGTGTCTCTCGTTTCCATATTTTAATATTTCCAGTTTTCATTTTTTTCCATCTACCCGATTGATGAGAACATCAAGAAAAAAATTACCTTCGGTTTGCCCTTCATATTTATATTTGATAGAAGGATGAAGAATGTTGCCCATAACACGTACGTACCTCTCATCCAGACATGATATATTCTCAGTGTAGCCAGAGTGCAACGTTTTGCATCCTTTTTGAAATAAACGACACACACACACACAAGGAAGGGGCCAGGAGCTATGTATCGACCCTGCAACTATAAATAGGTGAGTACACACACATATTGTATGCGTGTATGGATCGCTGTCTCTCACCATCTCACTCTTACTGGGTAAGTCCCTCCCTCCCTCGCTCCCTCCCTCGCTCCCTCCTTCCCTCCCTCCTCACTCTCACTCCCTCATTCCCTCCACCATGAAAGAACACAACATCAGCAGTACTAGACGTGCATCCAAAGACTTAATGAAAAGCTAAACTCTCCAGTCGCTATGCAAATGCTAAGCAACGGCAAGAATTTCATTAAACCATTGCCATTACAAGTAGTGGGAAGGGGAATGAGGGGAGCAAGAGGGGCTGGGAGGGCAGGAATAAGGGGAATTACATGGGAGAATATGAATGGGAGGGGGGAAAGAGAGAGGGAATGACAAGGGAGAAAGTGAGAGAAGAAGGGAGTTGGGAGAGAAGAAATAAAGATAATAGAGAGCGAGGAAGTGGGACAGAGTGGATGAGTTGGAAGGGAAGAAAGGGAGAGGAAAGGGAGAAATAGGAAATGAGGAAGGTGAAGAGAGAGAGGAGGGGCTACCAGTTCATTTATCACGATAATCCCTGTTTGTTGGTCAGCTGCCTTCCATATTGAGCCAATAGATGGCAGCCGGGACGGTAAATCTCCCCACCTACACATACTAATAGTAATCCGCTACTTTGGTAAATCCTCGTCAAATGATAGCAGTGGGTGGGCGAGCGGTGAGCTGAGGGAAGGAGAGAGAGAGAAACAGAGAGAAACAGAGAGTGGAAACAAACACCATGCATGGTTTCAAGGATATGTACGACAGGGCCCATGAGGCAGGAAGTGAAACCACTCGTATACAGCTAAGAGGCGGGGACCAGGAGCTGGGACACGATCCGCAGCCATATCTAGGTGAGTTCATGACACATACACACACACACACACACATACACACACACACACACACACACACACACACAGGAGACAGGAAGGACTCCAGGAATTCAGAATAGGGAGGTATACCAACAAGTGCTGGATGAAATACACACAACCGAGGAGGAGGTGAAGAAGCTGCTATGTGAACTCGATACCTCAAAAGCGGTGGGACCGGACAACATTTCTCCGTGGGTCCTTAGAGAGGGAGCAGAGATGTTGTGTGTGCCACTAACACAAATCTTCAACACATCCATTGAAACTGGGCAACTACCTGAGGCGTGGAAGATGGCAAATGTAGTCCCAATTTTTAAGAAAGGAGACAGACACGAGGCATTAAACTACAGACCTGTGTCACTGACGTGTATAGTATGCAAAGTCATGGAGAAGATCATCAGGAGGAGAGTGGTGGAGCACCTAGAAAGACACAAGCTTATAAACGACAACCAGCACGGTTTCAGGGAAGGAAAATCCTGTGTCACAAACCTACTGGAGTTTTATGACAAGGTAACAGAAGTAAGACACGAGAGAGAGGGTGGATAGACTGCATTTTTGGACTGCAAGAAGGCGTTCGACACAGTTCCTCACAAGAGATTAATGCAAAAGCTAGAGGATCAGGCACACGTAACAGGAAAAGCACTGCAATGGATCAGAGAATATCTGACAGGGAGGCAACAACGAGTCATGGTACGTGACGAGATGTCAGAGTGGGCACCTGTGACGAGTGGAGTTCCACAAGGGTCAGTCCTAGGACCTGTACTGTTTTTGGTATATGTGAATGACATAACGGAAGGGGTAGACTCAGAAGTGTCACTATTTGCAGATGATGTGAAGTTAATGAGAAGAATCAAATCAATCGAGGATCAGGCAGGACTACAAAGAGACCTGGACAGGCTGCAAGCCTGGTCCAGTAAGTGGCTCCTTGAATTTAACCCTGCCAAATGTAAAGTCATGAATATCGGGGAAGGGCAAAGAAGACCGCAGACAGAGTATAGTCTAGGTGGCCAAAGACTGCAAACCTCACTCAAAGAAAAAGATCTTGGGGTGAGTATAATACCGAGCACATCTCCTGAGGCACACATCAATCAGATAACTGCTGCAGCATACGGGCGGCTGGCAAACCTAAGAATAGCGTTCCAATACCTCACTAAGGAATCATTCAAGACTCTGTATACCATATACGTCAGGCCCATACTGGAGTATGCAGCACCAGTTTGGAACCCACACCTGGTCAAGCACGTCAAGAAATTAGAGAAAGTGCAAAGGTTTGCAACAAGACTAGTCCCAGAGCTAAGGGGATTGTCCTACGAAGAAAGGTTAAGGGAAATCGGCCTGACGACACTAGAGGACAGGAGGGTTAGGGAGACATGATAACGACATATAAAATACTGCGAGGAATAGATAAGGTGGACAGAGACAAAATGTTCCAGAGAGGGGACACAGAAACAAGGGGTCACAATTGGAAGTTGAAGACTCCTATGAGTCAAAGGGATGTTAGGAAGTATTTCTTCAGTCATAGAGTTGTCAGGAAGTGGAATAGCTTAGAAAGCGACATAGTGGAGGCAGGAACCATACATAGTTTTAAGACTAGGTTTGATAAAGCTCGTGGAGCAGGGAGAGAGAGAGAGAGGACCTAGTAGCAATCAGTGAAGAGGCGGGGCCAGGAGCTATGACTCGACCCCTGCAACCACAAATAGGTGAGTACAAATAGGTGAGTACAGGGTTAGAGGAGACATGATAACGACATACAAAATACTGCGGGGAATCGACAAGGTAGATAGTGACAGGATGTTCCAGAGAGGGAACACAGAAACAAGGGGACACAACTGGAAGCTGAAGACTCAGATGAGTCAAAGGTATGTTAGGAAGCAATTCTTCAGCCACAGAGTAGTTAGGAAGTGGAATAGTCTATCGAACGATATAGTGGAGGCGGGAACCATACATAGTTTTAAGACAAGGTATGATAAAAGCTCATGGAGCAGGGAGAGCAGAGACCCAGTAGCGGACAGCGAAGAAGCGGGGCAAGGAGCTGAGTCTCGACCTCTGCAACCACAATTAGGTGAGTACACACACACACACACACACACACACACACACACACACACACACACACACACACACACACACACACACACACACACAGAGGGAAGATGATTGTTATCGTGTCTGAACACAATTCAGTAATTATCATGTCAGCCAAAAAATAGAAACAACTAAACAAATACTCTCTCCCCTCTCTTTACCATTCCCACTCACCTTCCCTCCCTCTCACCTTCCCTCTTTCTTTACCCTCCCTCTCACCTTCCCTCTCTCTCCCTTCTCTTTACCCCTTCCTCCAACCTTCCCTCTCTCTCCCCCCTCTCTTTATCCCTCCCACCTTCCCTCTCCCCTCTCTTTACCCCTCCCTCCCACCTTCCCTCTCTCTCCCCTCTCTTTACTCCTCCCTCTCACCTTCCTCCATCATCTGCCTTCTCTTTCCTTTTCACCTCTCATTCTCCTCTTAATATAAATGTTCCCCATCTTTCCTCTTCTATCCTTCCGTTTCCATCTTTCCCTTTCCACCTTTCCCCTTCCATCTTTCCCTTTCCACCTTTCCTTCCATCTTTCCCTTTCCATTCTTCCCTTTCAGTCTTTCCCCCCCCATCTTTCTCATTAGCTTCAGTCACCCCATAACTTCCTTATTATTATAATACGCCAGCTGTCTTCCACCGAGGTAGGGTCTTCCAGAAAAGAAGAAGCACATCCACCATCATTCACTTTATCACTCTCTTGTTAGAAGCATGCTCATCACAGTTCAGATGACTCTGAACCGCATCGTCCCCATCCCTCATTCAGAGTTCAGGCACTGTACTTTCCACCTTCAGAACTCAAGTCCGGCTAACCGGTTTTCCCTGAAACCCTTCATAAATGTTAGTTTTCTCACACTCCAACAACACTTATTCATAAAAAAACAATTTGCCTCCACTCTTATCGAACACACTCGCACAAGCCTGTTGGATGTCCAATCCCCTCACATACAAAACCCTCATTATCCCGCTTCCTCCAACCTTTCCTAGGACGACCCCCACCCCAAATTTATACCTCCCTTATTCATCCTCTTTTTCTCATTATTATGATTATTATTGCGCTAGATACATAGGGGTCATAACACACCTGGGTATTAGGGGTAGCTCCAATTCCCTGGAATAAAAGCCCTTTACCAGTATCATGCAACTCCCCTGACGGAGCCGTAACCCCCCATCTTTCACCAGTCCCTTCTCACCCCTCAAACAGCAGCTTGACCTGACCTCAAGTTTAGGAAGGTCATTGGACAGCCTAAACCCCCGACAGTCACCTTCACCAATCATAAGATGGGTTGCCCGCTGTGCGAATTAATTATATATGAAAACTCGTGGAGAGAGTGAGTTATATGAGGTAGTGATTGGAAGGGTGGTGGTGGTTGGATGATTGGTGGTGACTGGAAGGTAGTGATTGTACGGGGGTAATGATTGAGAGGTGGTGATCAGAAGGGTCGTAGTGATTGGAAGGATGGTAATGACTGGAAGGGAGGTAGTGATTAGAAGGGAGGTAATGATTTTATGGCCGGTAATGATTGAAAGGTGATGATTGGAAGGGGGGTGATTGAGACAAAGTGATTGGAAGGGAAGTAATGATTGAAGGGATAGTGATTTATAGGTGGAGGAAGAAATTGGTTAAGGCAGGTCTAAATATACTCACAACACTGGTCTAAATCACAACACTGGTCTAAATAATGACAACACTGATCTAAATAGTCACAACACTGGTCTAAATATGAAATATAACCTTATGGGTGATGCGCTGTATGACCCATTCTGGTTTGGCGCTTATGCATGATCCCTTCTAACTTACATCAGAACACAAGAAAGGAGCACTGCAGCAGGCCTACTGGCCATGCTAGGCAAGTTCGACTTACACTCATATTGTGAACAGCAAAGGGCCCAATACTTAACCCTGTGGAACACCACTTGTGATGCGTAACCATTTTGATTTTCCCTGTTTATGCAAGGTCTGTGTTCCCTGTTGAAAGTTCTCTTGATGCGATCGAGAGGGTTGGTAACAAGAGGAGTGTAGGTACGTGTGTCAGAGAGCAAGACATCGGCTGTGTTCCCTACTGAGCGTGGTAGCCACGCCTTGACCTAGGAGAAAATTTTCCTCCTCTTCCGTGTGCCGCTACTTTCTTCAACAATCTTAAGTGTGGAACTCTCTCAAAAGCCTTAGTGATTTCCATATATCGTATTCATTATCATGATCTACCGCCTCTTAAGTGGGCCTATATTTTCCCTAATCTTTACTTCAGCATACCTGAAATAATTTTTTTGGGGTTGAACTTTGATTCCGTTACGATGTTAATTCCACTATCTTTTTTGACCTTTATTTCTTTTTCTTCTCTTTACTTGGAAATATTGGTCCCTTAAATCTCATCCTTTGATGGTCCGTAAAGGCCTCTCTTTTGACCAATGGAATGTTTGCTTCCCATTCTCCAGACGCTATGTGACTCCTACGGGCTTAGTGCTTTCCCTTGAGAGATATAATTTCGCCAAACATTATCATATCCCAGTAAACAGCGCAGAGTTCCTTAGCTGACGCTCAGCTGACAGCACAAACAAAAAGACATTTAGCAAACCAAACTCTACTATTTTGTTTGTAATAGTCAATCTTGACGGAGTGGAGTGGCAGGGTCTAGCATCCACCTCAGTAAGACAAACACACGTTGGAAAACACTCGTGTTTAGATGAGTCAGTTTCTGTCAGTTTGGTGAGTGGTCTTCTCGGAGGTGCGGAGCTGATGGGCAGGCGATCAGGGCCGTAGGCAGGCAATCAGGGCCCTGGGCACGCGATCAGGGCCGTGTGCAGTGTTAGAGAAACATATTAGTGTATATGTATAGTGGTGATAGAATGTGTGTGTGTGTGTGTGTGTGTGTACTCACCTAGTTGTGGTTGCAGGGGTCGATTCATAGCTCCTGGCCCCGTGTGTGTGTGTGTATGTGTGTGTGTGTGTATGTGTGTGTGTATGTGTGTATGTGTGTGTATGTGTGTGTGTGTGTGTAAACTGGGAGAGATACCTCCATGATGTAGGAGGAGGAAGAGGAAGAGAAGGAGGAGGAGGAGGGGGGGATTGTTTGTATTTTGTTGAGTTGGTAATAATGCAGATCACAATAAAGATTGCAGCTGATCCACGTAATTGCACTGATGCGCCGTTCGTTGCAATCCTCACAAGAAATAGCTTTAATTGCGCACACTGGAATTACCAGGATCAACCATCCCTAAGACATTATACTTCTACCAGTTCACAGCCTTTAATATAATTGATAAATATAATCTGTATGAATATAATTACACACACACACACACACACACACACACACACACACACATATATATATATATATATATATATATATATATATATATATATATATATATATATTTATACTCGATATACCCAGGGGTATACAATAAATTTAGCCACAGACATTTAGCATATAGTTATTGTCTAGGATAATTACAGCTAATTGCTTACGCCGGTTGGATTAATTGGTCATTACAGCCGTTTTGTGATTAGCGGTTGATTGGTGGTATTTATTTGTTTGTGACGGTGAAAGATGAGCTGGGGAGGTGTTGTGGTTTTTGTCGTGTAATGTATTTGTTAGTTTGTTCCTGGCTCTTTAGAGTGTTTGTCGGGATATAATCCAGATGGGTTTTTTATTCTGGTTTCTTGTCTGTGGTTTGCCGCATAATTTGTCACTTGTGAAATTTTTGACCATTTACCTACTCCATGAAGCTGTTGCTACTGCTGTTTCTGCTGCTGCCGTTACCTTTGCTGCTGCTGCTGCTGATGTTGCCTTTGCTGCTGCTGTTGTGGTTTTTGCTACTGGTTTCGTTGATATCGTCTTCTACTCACACACTGAGGGACAGAGGGGTCGCTCCCCCCGGCTCCGGTGAAACGTTGGTCATGTTTCCTTATACCTGCTGTTCCTATTCACCTAGCAGTAAGTAGGTACCTGGTGTTAGTCGACTGTTGTGGGTCCCAACAGAATCACTTGTCTTATCTTACTGCTGCTGCTGATGATGATGATGATGATGATGATGCTACTTTCTCCACTTATTCCTCTCAAGATATCATTGAAATTTTCACCCTCCTTGTGGCCTGGTTATGGACCGGGCCGTGGGGGCGTTGACCCCAGAAACACCCTCCACGTATACTCCTCCAGATATGCCTTTCAACGTTGTTATATATATATATATATATATATATATATATATATATATATATATATATATATATATATATATATATATATATATATATATATGCTAATAGTCTGGGAGGCCATCGCTCCTGAGGCTCAGTCTCAAACCAAACCTCCTAAATTGCAGCGGAAATATTACAGGAATATTATTATTTACGAAACACACGGGAATGTAAGTAGAGGTTTGTAAGATTTACCAGCTATCTTACGTGTTCAGGAGACAGGAAGGAAAGCCTAGCACTCTTGCAAGAGTGAATGTAAGATTTAACTTCTGACTTACGTGTTCAGGAGAGAGGAAAACCTAGCACTCTTACAAGAGTAAATGTAAGATTTGCCAACTATCTTACGCATTCAGGAGGTAGCAAAGCGTAGCACTCTTGCTAGTGTTAAACTTTAACAAGCTCGTTTCACACTCGTGTGACAGGAGGCCAACACTTTCCCAGGATGATTGCTATCTGTCAACCGTCTACCAGTACTCCTGACACCTTCCCTTGTTACTAGGCCATAACATCACCACGACAAAAACCACAACTATCACACTACCACCACCCACCACTACACGACCGCCATTACCACCACACCTAACAACCCATTATGACGGTCGCTATCACCATCACCACAACAACAATTACTCTTATTAACATAGGCAGTACCAACTACTAGCCCATGGCTCCATTACCATCCCTAATAGTACCATTATCAATTCTAATGCAGTGGCAATACCCTTTTTTTCAGCTATAGTCGACTCTACCAGCAAAGCCCCATTACACTACCAAACACCACTGTCAAGTCACCCACTACAGTCACACAACCACAATAACACCAATGTTGCCACATACTACCACTCAACACAACCTCCACCTTCATCCCAGCCTCCACTCATTCCTCAACACCACTTCCACCACCATCTTAGCCTCCACCTATCACTCAACACTACCTCCACCATCATCCCAGTCTCCACCCATCACTCAACACCACCTCCACCATCATCCCAGCCTCCACCTATCCCTCAACATCACCTCCACCATCATCTTAGCCTCCACCCACCACCATTCCAGCCTCCACCCATCCCTCACCACCCACATTAAATCCCCCAACTTCAAAAAACATTTACACCAACCCATCCCATCCACTCTCACGCACATCTTAACACTGAATCTCCCCTCTCTTCCCCTCTCCCTCCCTCTCTCTCCTCTCCCTCTCTTTATTACCCTCGGAAACATGTGCTTTATTGAGGACAAGGCTCATTTTGCTGCCTGCTCCGGCTTCACACCCTGAACTGCTGGTTTTAATCAAGGGTCGTGGCTCGGATCCCTCAAGGGGAAGTGTTGGGGCTTCCTCAACCCCTCTCCCTCCCCTCCTCGCCAATTGTTGGGGTAGGTGAGTGTTTTATTTATGAAAAAATGATATATCAGCATTGTGCTGCTACCCAATTCCCCATGATAGTGATTGTGAAGAAAAGGTATGTGTTCCCTGGTTTATTCCATCACAGAGGATGGTGTTCATACAAGGACCCCAATGGAAATAAGTCACTTTGCCCGACCTTTTTTTTTGAGGGGGGTTATGCTAGATACTTTACACATACGTTACTACGCAAAACAACCACAGGGGGGTGGAGTTGAATGATAGTTCTAGGTCTTTCGTGTTGTAATCAGCACATCATCAAGAGCTTAAAATGCAGAAATGAGTAGGAAGTCCAAGCAGATTCGTTCGAATCGGCTTGGACTTCCTGCTCATTTCTGCAACATTGCAAGCTCCTGATGATGTGTTGATTGCAACATGAAAGACCTAGAGCTCTCAATCAACTCCCCCCCTCTGTGGTTGTTTTGCATCTTGTATCGTTTGTTCGCGATTATTGCATAAGATACTATGTATGATAATTGTATTTATTGTACCTGCACCTAAATAACTTACATGTTGTTGAAATATGTCAAACTGGGGTGGGAGAGGGGGTTGGGGAGGGGGTGAATGAGGGTGTTAGGGGGGAAATGTGGTTAGAAGACTGGTTAATAGAAAAAGTGAGATGAATGTAAAGGAAAACAAAAATAATGAAAAAGGAGAGAAGAGGCAAGGGGAAAGAGGCAGAAAGATAAAGAGGGAGGAAAGTGAGATAAAATAGAAGAGGGAGATAAGGGTAAAGTTAGGGGGACGGTTAGGGAGAGAGGATGGTAAGGGAAAGTGCGGTGAAGATGAGAGGGAGAGAGGAGAATGAGGAAGAGAGGGAGAGAAGAGTGAAGAGAGGGGGAAGAGAGGGTAGAGGAGGGTGAGGGAGAGAGAAAGGTGGGGGAGAGAGGAGGGTGAAGGAGAGAGGAGGATGAGGAAGAGAGGAGGGTGAGGGAGAGAGGGCAGAGGAGGAAGGGTTAGTGCACCATGAAATCTGTTTTAGTGTTGATTGTTGTAACATTATTGAAATCCGTAGCTCACTGCTCCCTGGTGTACTCTCTTGTGTAGCCTCTTGTGTACCCTTGTGTATTCTTCCTCATGTACTTCCTTGTGTAGCCTCTTGTGTACCCTTGTGTATTCTTCCTCATGTACTCTCTTGTGTAGCCTCTTGTGTACCCTTGTGTAGCCTCTTGTGTACCCTTTGTATTCTTCCTCATGTACTCTCTTGTGTAGCCTCTTGTGTACCCTTGTGTATTCTTCCTCATGTACTCTCTTGTGTACCCTTGTGTATTCTTCCTCATGTATTCTCGTGTACCCTTGTGTATTCTTCCTCATGTACTCTCTTGTGTAGCCTCTTGTGTACCCTTGTGTAGCCTCTTGTGTACCCTTTGTATTCTTCCTCATGTACTCTCTTGTGTACCCTTGTGTATTCTTCCTCATGTACTTTCTTGTGTAACCTCTTGTGTACCCTTGTGTATTCTTCCTCATGTACTCTCTTGTGTAGCCTCTTGTGCACCCTTGTGTATTCTTCCTCATGTACTCTCTTGTGTAACCTCTTGTGTATCCTTGTGTATTCTTCTTCATGTACTCTCTTGTGTAGCCTCTTGTGCACCCTTGTGCATTCTTCCTCATGTACTCTCTTGTGTAACCTATTGTGTACTCTTGTGTATTCTTCCTCATGTACTCTCTTGTGTAACCTCTTGTGTACCCTTGTATATTCTTCCTCATGTACTCTTGTGTAACCTCTTGTGTACCCTCTTGTGTACCCTTGTGTATTCTTCCTCATGTACTCTTGTGTAGCCTCTTGTGTACCCTTGTGTATTCTTCCTCATGTACTATCTTGTGTAGCCTCTTGTGTACCCTTGTGCATTCTTCCTCTTGTGTACTAAATTATGAAATATCTCGTGTGCTCTTTTGCATTTTTGTGTACTTTCTTATTAAGTCTTGTGCACTCTTGTCTATTCTTATGTACTGTCTTTTGTGTACTCTTTGTGTACTCTTATGCATTCATTTGTGTAATATTTTGTGAACTGTTGTGCACTCTCTCGTATAGTTTCTTGTGCATTCTCTTGTGTAGTCTTTTCTGGACTCTGTCGCACCTTCCTCTTGTGTATTATCTTGTGTACTCTTTTCTGAGCTCTGTTGTGCCTCTTGTGTACTCCCATGTGTATTGTCTTATGTACTCTTTCTGCTTCAAATAATTGATGGTTTTGATGCACTCAAACACGAAGAACTATTTGAAATTCAAAATAAGCTCGTAACTCAAAACAGTGGAGTGAAACCTCTAGGTAGAAGATGCAACACGAACGTATGTACAGTTGTTTTTGCATGGAAAATTATAGAAGAATGGAAGAAACTACCATCTGTACAAGCACACTACGCTGGGACAGATTGAAATCAATGTATTGCTGATTGTTCAGCGACTACATCAGGACGAGCAGTTGACAACGAGCCAACCAAGGTAGTAGTAGTAGTAGTAATGGTAGAAGTAGAAGGTTGTGTAAGTAAAGCATTGGTGCACAGTTGAGTAATACGTGTAGCTACCTTAGAAATAATATTAAAGTAGAGGTAGGCGTAGCCCAAGCCTTTCATCTAATTCTGTTTTGAAACATAAGAACATAAGAAAGAAGGAACACTGCAGCAGGCCTGCTGGCCCATGCGAGGCAGGTCCAATTCTCATACCGGCTTAAGCCAATGCCTTAACCTAGTCAGGTCAGGTCACATTTACTTAAGGAAGGAGCATGGCATCTGACCTAGTAGCACAAGCTAGTCAAGTCCAACTCACACCCACCCACACCCACTCATGTATTTATCTAACCTGTTTTTAAAACTACATAACGTTTTAGATTCTATGACGGTACTCGGGAGTTTGTTCCACTCATCCACAACTCTATTACCAAACCAATGCTTTCCTATATCCTTCCTCAATCTGAATTTTTCAAACTTAAATCCATTGCTGCGAGTCCTGTCTAGGCTAGATATTTTTAACACGCTATTTACATCCCCTTTGTTAATTCCTGTTTTCCATTTATACACCTCAGTCATATCCCCCCTAATTCTACGCCTTTCTAGAGAGTACAGATTCAGGGCCCTCAGTCTATCCTCATAGGGAAGATTTCTGATACATGGGATCAACTTTGTCATCCTCCTCTGTACGTTTTCCAGAGCATTTTTATCCATTCTGTAATACGGTGACCAGAACTGTGCAGCATAATCTAGATGAGGCCTAACCAAAGATATATAGAGTTGAAGAACAACCTGAAGACTTCTATTATTTATGCTTCTTGATATGAAGCCAAGGATTCTGTTCGCTTTATTGCGAACACTTATGCACTGCTGTCTTGGTTTTAGATTACTGCTAACCAGAACTCCTAAATCCTTTCCGCAATCAGTAATATTAAGATCTACATTATTTAGTTTATATGTGGCATGGTTATTTTCCTGTCCAACATTTAGAACTTTGCATTTGTCTATATTAAACTGCATCTGTCACTTCTCCGACCACTGCATCAGTCTATTCAAATCATCCTGGAGTGCTCTAATGTCCTCATTTGAATGAATTGGACGGCCTATTTTGGTGTCATCAGCAAATTTGCTTATGCCGCTATTTATACCCTCATCTATGTCGTTTATGTAAATTGTGAACAACAAGGGGCCCAACACTGACCCCTGTGGAACACCACTTGTGACGTGCCCCCATTCTGATTTCGTAAATTCGTAAATTCCATCCTATTTTTCAAGTATGGTATAGGGTATTTGTCCACCTGTTTTCATGCATGCAATGGCCGGGTGGGGAGAGAGCCCTATGCTTTACTATCCTTGCCTCAAACACTTAAATAATAGTACACGATCGTCCATAGTCTAGATAGAAACAGATAGTTCTCAGCATATAGCCTCGGTGTGTACTAAAGTACTTTGCTATGTGCCTTTCTCATGGACGCTTTCTTGTACTTTATCCTGTATACTATATCTTATATACTACCTTGTGTACTCTTCTGTTTACTCTTGTGTACTCTTCTGTTTACTCTTGTGTACTCTTCTGTTTACTCTTGTGTACTCTTCTGTTTACTCTTGTGTACTCTTCTGTTTACTCTTGTGTACTCTTCTGTTTACTCTTGTGTACTCTTCTGTTTACTCTTGTATACTCTTCTGTTTACTCTTGTGTACTCTTCTGTTTACTCTTGTGTACTCTTCTGTTTACTCTTGTGTACTCTTCTGTTTACTCTTGTGTACTCTTCTGTTTACTCTTGTGTACTCTTCTGTTTACTCTCTTGTGTACTCTTCTGTTTACTCTCTTGTGTACTCCTGTATATTCTGTGTACATTCCTGTATATTCTGTGTACCTTCCTGTATACTCTTTCTTATGTAATCTTTGACCCAGAGTAATTATTGACTTTGTGTAAGGAACGAGTCATACTGAGTGTCCGTGGTACAGTCCCTGGCACTGGGACTGGTGTGGGGTCGCGTCCTGGGGAACAAGATTAAAAGGGCCCCAGTGGATATAAGACAGACAGTCCCCCGATGACGCACTGACTTTATTAGTTTATTCTGGGTGGCTAACCCTCCCCCGGGTTAAAAATCCCAACAAAATATTGTCTTAAGCCTCACAGCAACGTTCAGTCTTCTTCGTAGCTCGTGGACATAATAGCATCTGTGGGGTGACGCACCCGTGACGTTGTTGCAGATAACGTTATAGCAACATTCAGCTTCTGAGTGTTTCCTGCAGATTCATCCCCCATATGTTTGCTGCTAGAGGCTCTTATTGAAAGTGAAACTGTTAAAATATAAATTAACTTTGCAGTAAAATTAACGCAAAGTTTAATGAGATAAATAAAGTCAGTTGCAGGAGGTAGTAGAGTGAGGTCGTGGTTGATTTTGCTGCTGATTAAGTTAATGCTTAGCGTAGAGGGGACTATTTGTAAATAAGGGGTGACCTCAAGACTGCCGAGTTTCTTGTTAATACGGTACGGGTGGGGATTGAACTCGCGGCAAGTGAATCGTAAAACTTCAGGCCAGCGCGTAAGCCATTGGGCCAGCTGGCTACAATAAGAGTCATCCAACTATATATTTATACACAAGAGTTCAATCCCCACCCGTACGGTGGTTTGTTTGCAGTCGTGTCATTAGGATTTCGTGAGTCAAGTTTCTTATTCCTGACAGGAAGGTCTTTGATGCAGTCGAATAAATCACCAGAGTGTTTACGATGTGTGTGACTGATAGTCCCTAAGAGACCAGAAAGGCATCTTTCCAGTAATGATATACAATTACGACAAGATGAGCAATTTGACACTTATGCATCACCTGGGCTCCATGTGTCTAATTCATCCGTCTAGAAAAGTGTTAGGTTCGAACACCGGGTTACAGTATGTGGTGCACTGTCCATACCAGGCATGTTAAATTTCATAGGTAGGATGTGTGTGTGTGTGGGTTTCTGGTAGTCCGTACATGTGTGTGTACGGGTTTGTGGTAGACCGTACATGTATGTGAGTGTGTGTGTTTCTGGTAGTCCCTACATGTGTGCGGGTTTTGGGTTGCTGGGAATGAGGTACAGCAGTGTCCTGCCTTCCTCAGTGCGGTTGAGGACTTTGCTGGCTTTCAAATAAATATTTTTTTAGGGTGTCGTACTGGTGTGTGTGTGTTTTGGTTAGTGGTAGGGTCGGTAAGAAGTGGTTGCCCAGGTTTATCAGGTCGACTCCATCTCCTTTCTATAATGACGAGTATCAGGTCGACTCCATCTCCTTGCTATAATGACGAGTATCAGGTCGATTCCATCTCCTTTCTATAATGACGAGTATCAGGTCGACTCCATCTCCTTTCTATAATGACGAGTATCAGGTCGACTCCATCTCCTTTCTATAATGACGAGTATCAGGTCGACTCCATCTCCTTGCTATAATGACGAGTATCAGGTCGACTCCATCTCCTTGCTATAATGACGAGTATCAGGTCGACTCCATCTCCTTTCTATAATGACGAGTATCAGGTCGACTCCATCTCCTTTCTATAATGACGAGTATCAGGTCGACTCCATCTCCTTTCAATAATGACGAGTATGCTAGGGTCCTTAACAGAGTTATAATATTAAACCGAAGCAGCTACGACTCTGAAATGAAGACACCTTGGTAGTAGTCATAGTAGTAGTAGTAGTGGTGGTGGCAGCAGTAGTAGTAGTAGCAGTACTAGTTGCTAATAGTTCTCAACGTGCCATCGAGACTCTGGAGTTATTAGCGAGGCCCAGTAGGCCTATTGTAATGTTTATAATGCAAATGACATACTCAGAATTAGTATATTTTATTGAGGAAACATTTCGTAACACATTTCGCTACAAATGTCTTCATCAGTCTTGAGGATTGATGAAGCCCTTTGTGGCGAAGCCTCTTCTCATTAAAACATCCTAATACTGCGCAATGTGACTTGTGTCACATTGTTGCCATATCATCCCCACTGCAGTATTTATCAAGTGTTTGATAGCAGTAATGGTATACAGTACCGGATAAAATAATGAGTACGATACATGTGGAACACCTGGGTATCTTGATTGCGGGAGCGTTTCGCCCGCCAGTGGCTTTATCAATTCAATACAGAGGTTATTTGAAGATTCCATAAAGATCTCGAAACGTCGTCATATTCTCGCTTCTATGTGCAGGGTATTTGTGTATTATTCCAGTCACGGTATTGTGCCTTTCTGTTCGTTATTTGAAGATGCTGAAACTGGAGACACCTTAAGACACCCAGGTATTTCATATATGTCTTAGTCGTCATCTCTAATACTTGCGTTTCTACTTGCGATAACATCTCTCGCAATCAGGTATTGTCTAGCAGATCAATGCGACACTTGATATTTTTATTGCCAAAGCTTTTCGCCATCCAGTGGCTTTATCAGTCCAGTACAGTGAAAACCAAAGGCAAATGTGAAGAGGGAGCTTGAGGTAAACAGTCCCTCGGCCTTGAGATGATGTTTACAAACAACCTTGATAAAAAATAAGGGCATTTGCAGTGGGAAGGGCTTTATGTACTGTAGACAGGTTTTATAAAGATTTTGTTCAAACTTTTTCTATAATAATGATCTAACAGACTTGAAAAAGCCTGTTAGGTAAAAGGATACAAGTGCAAATATTGCGACATTTTATTGTGGCAACGTTTCGCTCTCCAGGAGCTTTGTCAATCCATAACGTTACATAATGTTGTTCTTGTGTCCTTTTATCTGACTTATCGTGGGTAATTTTACCAACAGTATTGCGAAACGTCATCTGAATACATTAAAAGGTACTGCTCTTGTGTCTTTATCAACTGCAGCTGGTTGATACTCCCTGTACCATTACTGGTACAATCCACGTGTTGTACATGTGTGGTATACAGTACCAACAAGATGAAGAATTATATATATGTGTAACATCTGGGTATCTTTATTGTAGACGTTTCGTCCTCCAGTGGCTTTATCAGTGCAAATTCAAGGACTAAATAGGGAAGACAGTAGAACTATATACAAAAGATGAGGTAATCAGTCCCTGATTACCTGAAGAGGACTGTAGTCTCGACTTCAGGCTCTTGACCAACTCCAAGACTGAGGGACTGATTACCTCACATTTTGTATATAGTTCTACTTTCTTTCCATTATGTCCTTGAAATTGTACTGATAAAGCCACTGGATGGCGAAACGTCTACAATAAAGATACCCAGACGTTGCACATGTGTCTAATTCTTAACCCACGTATTGTTTACTGGGTTGAAAAAGCTTGTGTATCGTGCGAAACGTTGTCATACATGTAGAGTTTCGACACAAGTGTCTCATTATATTCCGAGTTGCCGGTATTCACAAGCCTTTCAACCTACCGTTCATCAGAGCTCTTTAAAACTGGCCAATCACCTGGCCAGAGGTCACCTCCTAACCTAGATTATCCAATCAGCGCTCATCAGGAAAGGCCAGGTGGTCCAATCAGCGGCTCGCATGCAAGCCCGGGATAAAACACAGGTTAATTGCCGGACAGAACAAGAAAATCGCCTTAGCAGATAATAACCAGCTGGTCGGGAAAGTAAATTGACCGCCAACATGGCGGTGATTTACAGCCCTCGATACCTCCTCTTGTCAGGAGTCCTAATTACAAGCTATCTTGGGTAAATAATTAAATATATAAACCCTTTTTTTTTATATTAACAATTTAAGTAATGCGACGATGGGGGTAGAGAAGGTGGGAAAGATCAAGAAGTGTGGGGAAAAAACTGTGAAAGAGGAAGAGAAGGAGAGGAAGGAGGAATGACGTGAAGCAAGAGGGGGGTAGGAAAGGGAAAGAATCAAAAGACATGGGGGAGGGGAGAATAAACAGACGTAGGAGAGGGGAGGATAAACAGACGTAGGAGTGGGGGAGGGGAGAATAAACAGACGTAGGAGTGGGGAGGGAGAATAAACAGACGTAGGAGTGGGGAGGGGAGAATAAACAGACGTAGGAAGGAGAAGAGAGAATAACAAACGTGGGAAGGGGAGAGAATCAACAAAGACAGGAAGGAGGAGAATCAACATAGATAGGAAGGGGGAGAAACAACAGACGGAGGAAGGGGGAAGAATCAAGAGAGATAGGAAGGGGGGAGGATCATTAGAGACAGGAAGGAGGGAAGAATAAACAAAGATAGGAAGGGGGGAGAATCAACAGAGATAGGAGGGGGAGAATCAACAAAGACAGGAAGGAGGGGAGAATCAACAGACTTAGGAAGGGGGAAATCAACAGTGATAGAAAGGGGGAGAATCAACAGAGATAGGAAGGGGGAAAATCAACGGACGTAGGAAGGATGAAGAGTCATGAATGGCGAAGGATACATAGACTTATTACTGGAGAAGTATTAAAGGACTTAAGAATGGGTGAAAATCAAGAGACGTAGAAATGGGAAGGATCAAGAGATGTAGGAATAAGAGGAAGATAATAGACAAAGAAATAAGATAAAGACAAGAAGCGTAAGGATAGTAGAGGACGGGGGTCGGGTGGGGCAGGAAAATACAAGCATTACAACACATAGAGAAATCAGTTAATATAATATTTTTCTCCAGTAATAATATAATAATAATAATAATAATAATAATAATAATAATAATAATAATAATAATCCTAATATCTGTAAAATATTTCTGCTTCTAGTAATTATATGTATATATATATATATATATATATATATATATATATATATATATATATATATATATATATATATATATATATAGTATGTATATATATATATGTATATATATATATATATATATATATATATGTATATATATATATATAGTATATATATATATATATATATATATATATATATATATGTATATATATATATATATATATATATATATATATATATATATATATATATATATATATATGTATATATATATATGTATATATATATATATATATATATATATATATATATATATATTTATATATATATATATATATATATATATATATTATATATATATATATATATATATATATATATATATATATATATATATATATATATATATATATATATATATAATAATGTCGTGCCGAATAGATAAAACTTCCTATTTTGGTTTAAATAGCAACGCTCTTCTTGCCGAATAAGGCAAGCGAAAATTTGTGTATGCAATAATTTCGCAAAAATTATTCTGAACCTAACTAAAAAATATATTTCATTGTGTTTCTTTATTATTAAATTATTGTAAACTTATCTAAAATATATTTAATTGGATTAGGCTAAATTAAATTGAGTTTGTTATAATAAGGTTAGGTAAGTTTTCTAAGGTTCTTTTGGTACAAAATTGATATTTTTTACATTAATGTAAATGAAAAATATATCTTTAAACGTATAAGAGAAAATTTTAGAAAGGACGTAATTTTAAATGAGTTCTTGCTAATTGACCAGTTTTACCTATTCGGTACGACACACACACACACACATACAACACACACACACACACACATACACACACACACACACACACACACACACACACACATACTATATATATATATATATATATATATATATATATATATATATATATATATATATATATATATATATATATATACAATGCAGATTAACTTTTATATTTTAAATTCGGTGTTATTATTATTATTATTACTATTACTCTTATAATTATTTTATTACATCATTATTATTATTATTATTATATTACATTATATTATTAGTATTCTTAATTTAAGATAATTTTAATTGTAAAATTAGTTTGTCGTATATCCGATTCGATTTTTTTCTCCTCTCTCTCTCTCTCTCTCTCTCTCTCTCTCTCTCTCTCTCTCTCAAACAAATCACACATGCTTATTATAGAACTAGCGGGAGACTTAAGACTTTTGGCACTAACACACGGCTAAAATTAGACGTGGAAAAATAGAACAGAAGAAAATGAGGTGACCAGAGAAAACAAACACAGACCCCTTTACAAACACAAACACAGACTTTTTACAAACATACAAACACAAAGCCCTAACAACTCATAATAAACACACATAGTAAACTTTATTAAACATATATACACTATTATCAAACATGCACAAAACTTTATCCACACACACACACACACACACTTAACAAACACAGGCTTTTAATAAACAGGAACACAACCCTGTAACAAACACACATTCACATACAAAACCTTAAGCACACAAACGCTTAACAAAAACACACGAACCCGTGTCTAGAACATGCGCGAACCCTTAACATAAAAATACAAAAACAAATAAAATCCTTAGCAAAGCACACATACACCCTTAATAAAACACACACACACACAAAAAAAAAACAATCACACACAAACAATCACACATACACAAACGCACACACACACAAACACACACACAAAAACAAACAAACAAATACACACACACACATACACCAAAACAAATAAAAACCTTAACAATAACAAAAACCAGTGTGACATAGGAGGTATTCCCCCGAACAATATTACACCACAGCTATTATTTAATGACTTTGATAAAGTATATGGCTCTGGCACTTTTAAATTATGGTTTTTAATACTTCAAGGAGGTGGTACGGGGTGCCCTGATATTTATGGAGGGCTTTTGATCCAAGGAATATGAGCTGCCTTTCCTTAACTTTGATTCAACCTGATTACCTCTCATTCCCGCTAAAACTTTCTGATATTTGTATGTTTTATATAGGTTTTGTTATAGGCAGTGGTATTATTATTATTATTATTATTATTATTATTATTATTATTATATTAATATTATTATCATTGTTATATTAATATTATATTTAATACTATATTAATATTATTATTAGCATTGTTATATTATGATATTATTATTAGCATTGTTATATTATGATATTATTATTAGCATTGTTATATTATGATATTATTATTATTATTATTTTAATATTTTTACTATTATATTGTTTTTATTATTATTATTATTTTTATTATTATAATTATTATTATTATTATTATGATTATTATTATTAAAGAACTGCACAGGTACTATCTTTTGATGAATATAAAATAAACGTTTCCTACTATTATATATATATATATATATATATATATATATATATATATATATATATATATATATATATATATATATATATTATGTATGTATGTATGTATGTATGTATGTATGTATGTATGTATGTATGTATATATATATATGTGTGTGTGTGTGTATGTATGTATGTTTGTGTGTGTGTGTGTGAAAAATCAAGGAGAGCTAGATCCGTGTGGGCCATGTAACGGGAGGAGTGGTGGAGACTCCGTACTCCGTCCGCTAATCTCGGTCCGATCTCTTAACAAGTCAGGCTGTTGGTGCTCCCTAAAATGCTTCCTTAGACTGGTAATATTAAATTGTTGTGATGCTTTTTATTCTAAGTTACCAGCTTAGCTTATTTAGCAAGGTGAGTGTGAATTCACTGGTGTAATATTTAAATCAAAGTCGGTGTGGAACATTACGAAACTAATATATTGTTTATATATATATATATATATATATATATATATATATATATATATATATATATATATATATATTAATAATTTTATTATAAAAGAACCTTAAAAACTTACTTAACCTTATTGTAACAAGCGTAATTTAATTTAGCCTAATCCAACTAAATATAATTTAGATAAGTTTATATATATATATATATATATATATATATATATATATATATATATATATATATATATATATATTCACTATAGTGTCTCATGCTGGCAGGTAGATCCTACACTTAATAATTTTTCAATATACTTGCGTAATCTATTATTCTATCAGCTTCACTGATACTATATTGAAAGTTTGTTGCACTCATCATAATTTTCTTGCCAAACCAGGGCTTTCCTATCTTTTCTGAATCTAAATTGATATAACTTGAATCCATTGTTGACAGACCTGTTTTGGTTAGATATTTTTTAGCACGTAATTTATATCTCCTTTGTTCTTTTTTATTATGTTTTTTTTTCTCTTCATATATCTCACAATTCTACACCTTTTCCGAGAGTTTAAGTATATATATTTTTTTATCCTTTCTTGGACTTGTGATATATGGGATAAAGTGTCAACCTCCGCCGTATGATCCTCATGGCGTTTATATGTTTTCCTGGATATACAGACCATATTGACGCCAAAGAATTTTCTGCCGACAGTGGCTTTTATTTGAACCTTTCGCCCTCTGTACATCTTTATTAAGTCTATGACTTGATAAAGCTCCACAGAGAGCGAAACGTTGCCCCAGTAAAAGCTTGTTCTGTAGCATGTGTCGTTTCTTCACATTTAAGTCAGAACTCTAAAGGATGCCTACTCAGTGATATATAAAGTTGAAGTATAACCTTGGGTCTTCTATTAATTATACTTCTTGATGTGAAACCAAGAAGCTATTAGTGTATTACGAACACTTGTGTTGTCTTGGTTGCAGAGTTCTACTAGTCTGCACTCTGGTTGCATAGTGCTACTAGTCTGCACTCTGGTTGCAGAGTTCTACTAGTCTGCACTCTGGTTGCAGAGTTCTACTAGTCTGCACTCTGGTTGCAGAGTTCTACTAGTCTGCACTCTGGTTGCAGAGTGCTACTAGTCTGCACTCTGGTTGCAGAGTGCTACTAGTCTGCACTCTGGTTGCAGAGTGCTACTAGTCTGCACTCTGGTTGCAGAGTGCTACTAGTCTGCACTCTGGTTGCAGAGTGCTACTAGTCTGCACTCTGGTTGCAGAGTGCTACTAGTCTGCACTCTGGTTGCAGAGTGCTACTAGTCTGCACTCTGGTTGCAGAGTGCTACTAGTCTGGACTCTGAAGTCTTCTTCATACTGAATTTGATTAACTTCAAAATTATTTAGATTATATGTGCCATCTTTGTTTTTGTTTTTCTCCCAGTATTAGAGCCTTAACTAACATGGCCCAGTAGGCCGCGGGCCTACTGGGCCATGTTTGACAGATCCTGCTCATATCCACCTATACCACCTGTACCTGGCCAACCTAATTTTAAAGCTGCTCTGAAGTTTGTTCCACTCACCCACAACTCTATTGCCAAACTAGTGTTTATCCATATCATTTCTAAACTTAAATTTGTCCAACTTGAGCCCTCTGTTGCGAGTTCTGTCTTAGATAATTTCAGCACGTTATTTTTATCTCCTTTATTTATTATTGTTTTCCATTTCCGTACATCGGAGGAGCTTATGACGACGATTCGGTCCGACTTGGACCATTTACATATTCACACTCTAATTCTAGGCCCGTCCAGAGAGTGCCGTTCAGTGCCCTCTGTTTATCCTCACAGGAAAGACTTTTGATGCAAGAGATCTGCTTCGTTATTATTTTGTATATGTTTTCCAGCGCATTCATGACCATTCAATAATAGCTCCTGGAGAGCGAAATGTTACCACAATAAAAATGTCGCATTAGTTGCACATGTATTCTTTTGCCTAACGAAAATATGGAGACCGGAACTGAGCTGCCTAATCTAAATGAGGCCCAGCCAATGATATATAAAGTTGAACTATAACCTGAGGGCTCCTATTATTTTTACTCCTTGATATGAAGCAAAAAATTCCATTAGCTTTACTGCGAACACGTAATGCTTTGTTTTCTTGGTTTTACATTACCTCTAACTACAACTCCTAAATCTTTTTCGCACTCACGTTGATTACATTTGTTCACGTTGACCTGCATCTGCCACTTTTCCGAACGCAGCGTCAAATTAGGCTTTGATAAGGACTTGCCATGTATGGGCCAGTAGGCCTTCTGCAGTGTTCCTCCATTCTTATGGTCTTAAATTATTTAAATCAAGGCTAGACGAAGCTCCTGGAGAGTAAAACGCCTAGTTTTGTGTCCTGTCTTACGCCGAGTGCCCAAGCAAGTAGAATTATCTTCGAATTTTTATGACGGTAACAATTTATCTTATGGGCTGATAAATATAATCACATGATTTTGTAAATATAATCATCATACGAATTGATGAGCATAATCATGTGAATTGATAAATGCAATCAGGTGAGCTAACTTAGTATGCAGTTTTTTTTAGCGTTGTGCAAGACACGAACTTATCAACCTAACTTATCATTGCCCAAGTTTACGTAGTAAAATATAGAGTAATGTTACTTAGCCAATTTAAAGACATCCTAAATTCCAGAGAGAGCGCGCGCACACACACACACACACACACACACACACAAACATACGCACGTGCACACGCACACACACAGTGACACACGGCCAGTGAAGAGGCGGGGGCCAGGAGCTATGAATCGACCCCAGCAACCACAACTAGGTGAGTACAACTAGGTGAGTACACACACACACACACACACACTGCGAGGAATTGACAAGGTGGATAGAGACAGGATGTTCCAGAGAGGGGACACAGAAACAAGGGGTCACAGTTAGAAGTTGAAGACTCAGATGAGTCAAAGAGATGTTAAGAAGTATTTCTTTAGTCATAGAGTTGTCAGGAAGTGAAATAATCTGGCAAGTGATGTAGTAGAGGAAGGAACCATACATAGTTTTAAGACGAGGTATGATGACGCTCATGGAGCAGGGAGAGAGAGGACCCAGTAGCGATGTGTGAAGAAGCGGGGCCAGAGCTGTGTCTCGACCCCTTCAACCACAAAATAGGTGGGTACACACACACACACACACACACACACGTAATTCACTTTTGGGCAAATAAAAGAAACAAAAAGAATAATCCATATACTGTAGTTTTTTCTTCCATTTGGATAATTCCGCAGAACATTAGTTAAGTTGGATTAAATAACGATGACGGTAAATAACTAAGCACGAGGATTTTCTGCTTTTATTTAATTATTATTATTTTTATTATTCAGGATGGGACGATACCAAATTGTTTTACCTATGCCGATACTTGATTTTAGATCGGTACCGGTACTCTAACACAGCCCTTTATTATTATTATTATTATTATTATTATATTATTATTATTATTATTGCTGTTTTTTTCTATTATTATTATCATAATTATCATATTATTATTACCATAATTATCAATTATCATATTATTATTACCATAATTATTATTATCATATTATTATTACCATAATTATTATTATATTATTACTATAATTATTATTATCAATATTATTACCATAATTATTACCATAATTATTATTATCATATTATTATTGTTATTTTTCTATTATTATTATTATTATTGTTATTTTTCTATTATTATTATTATTATTGTTATTTTTCTATTATTATTATTATTATTGTTCTTTTTTTCTTCTATTATTAAAATTATCTATTAATGTATTTATAAAACTCTTGGAGAAGCAGTAAACCCGTAAGGGTCATACAGGGTCTGGAAAACGTGAAGTAATCATTTTTGATCGGAGGAAGGGGATGGGGGGGGGGTTAGATCCAGTTCCTCGGAACAAAAGTTTTTCATCGGCATGGAGGCTTCGAATCCTCCTTTCGTCGTTTCGTTATCTATTAACTTATCCGCCCAGAGTAACGTTTCTCGTTATCTGATTCACCGTCATGTGCTAAGTGTGTCATCAGAGCCGTAATTGAGTGGTCATTACATTATCGCGTCCGTGAGTATTTGCTGATTACATTATTATATTCTTAATTACGAGCTGATTACATTATTATACCCTTAATTACGAGCGAATTACGCTATTGAATACTTAATTACCTTATTCAATCCGTAATAATTTGGCTAATTACGTTGTGAAATACGTAAATTACCTTATTCGATCCGTATTAATGTGGCTAATTACTTTAAGAAATACGTAATAACGTGCTAATCACGTTTTCAAATGCTTAGTAATGTGGATAATTATTTTGTGGTGCTAATTATGTTATTGACTGTGTTGTCAAATAATTACGTTATCAAATAATCATGTGTTAATTACGGTAAAAAAAATCCCGCATTACGTTATGAAATCCGTTTAAAGATATATTTTTTTTATTTATGTTAATGTAAAAATTAATAATTTCGTACTAAAGGAACCTTAGAAAACTTACCTAACCTTATATATATATATATATATACATGTGCCTAATAGGTAAAACTGGTCAATTAGCAATAACTCATTTAAAATTAAGTCCTTTCTAAAATTTTCTCTTATACGTTTAAAGATATATTTTTTTCATTTATGTTAATGTAAAAATTTATAATTTTGTACAAAGAGAAACTTAGAAAACTTACCTAACCTTATTATAACAAGCGCAATTTAATTTACCCTAACCCAACTAAATATATTTTAGATACGTTTACAATAATTTAATAATAAACAAACACAGTGAAATATATTTTTTTCGTTAGGTTCAGAATTATTTTTGCGAAATTATTGCATACACAAATTTTCGCTTGTCTTATATGGCAAGAAAAGCGTTGCTTTTTAAACCAAAATAGCAAGTTTTACCTAATCGCACGATATATATATATATATATATATATATATATATATATATATATATATATATATATATATATATATATATATATATATAAATATGTTTGTTTTTGTTCGATTTATTCTGGGACGGGGATTTCCGGGGGCAGTGACCCTCAGGGTTTCACTTAACTGATTATTAGCGTCAATATTATGTTCTGAAGTCAGTTGTAAACCCGTATGGGTCTGCTACATGTGTATGTGGACAGATGTGTAGACTGGTATTAACGTTTCAACACGTTTCGACCGGTGTAAACCTTTCAACACTTTCGACTGGTGTAAACCTTTCAACACTTCACATGAACCTTCTCTGAACCCCTGATACACTGACTTATTTTACACTGTCGATAAAGTATGTCTGACAGACGTTCAGTGTGTACCTGCCCGCGGACCTTTTGCAGCCCTCCTTCCCTTAACCCCTAACCCCTTATCGTACCCGTTCACCCTTGAGCCTCACATATCCCTTTCAACCCAACCCCTCATCATTATCTTTTAGTCTAACCTCTCACCGTACCCTTCAGTCTAACCTCTCACCGTACCCTTCAGTCTAACCTCTCACCGTACCCTTCAGTCTAACCTCTCACCGTACCCTTCAGTCTAACCTCTCACCGTACCCTTCAGTCTAACCTCTCACCGTACCCTCTTCAATCTAACCTCTCACCGTAACCGTTCAGCGTAACCTCTCGCATTAACCCCTCACTCTGACCCCTCATCCTAATCCTTCACCCCTAACATCTCACCCTCGATTCCGCGCCCCTTCATTTTAACCCCTCACCCTACCTCCTCTGCCATTCCCCTCATCCCTAATCCTCACCCGAACCCCTCACCTCCCTACATATGCATCTGCTAATCTCCCCTCACTATTAAAAACCACCAACCATATTGACCCCACCAAACGAAACTATCGGCGAGGGGAAAAAAACGAAAGAACAGGCTAAACCACTCGGTTAGTTGGAGCCGGAATTCCCAATGGGTTAACGTGCGTATTTCACCCCTAACAGCTTCGGATGGTTGCCCGGGTGAGGCCCGATCGTCTGTCGGGCGGATAAAATCCAGAGAGGGAAGAGAGGGGAGACCCTGAGCCCTGACACTCAGAGGGGAAAAACAAGTGACAATCGGTCGTTCATTGTTGTCGAAGTAGTTAGCCTGTTACGGCATTCCGGAGTCCAGCGGCTTTATTTGTACAGATTTACACGAGGTGAGAGAGAGACGGAGAGAGAGAGACGGAGAGAGAGAGACAGACAGACAGAGACGGATAGAGAGAATGAGAGCGAAAGTGAACTGGAGAAGTACCAGTGTGAATGCTCTATAGAAAGTTATCCTTTACATAGCTTTTAGTGTAATATAAACACACACGCACACAATAACACACACACATACACACACACATACATACATACACACATACATAAACACACATACACACACATACATACATACATGCATACATAAACACACATACATACATACATACATACATACATACATACATACATACATACATACATACATACATACACACACACACACACACACATACATACACACACATACACACACACACACACACACACACACACACAACACAAACACACACACACACACACACACACACACACACAACACACACACACACACACACAACAACACACACACACACACACACACACACACACACACACAACACACACACACAACACACACACACACATCACCAGACCATACACTGCTACAACCAGAGATCAGCATCAAAATACACACAAACTTGATCCCAGACGGAGGAGCGGGGACCTGGAGAGAATCTGAGCGGAAGGATCCGGGGAGGAGGAAGGGAGAGAAGGGGGGGGGGGGGAGGAGTCTTATAGCTCTCCTGTGCCCCCTCAAACCATCAACGGGAGGCAGCGAGGAGGGAAACTCTCTCTCTCTCTCTCTTTCTCTCTGGTGTTTGAAGTGCCACTTCTAATGCTTTTTTTCCCTTCATCATTGTCCACGTATAACATATATTTCCACCCACTTGTTACTGTTAATTATTTACAAGTCTGTAATCACTTCTCTTTGTATTACTTCTTCATTCGCAAATTCCGTTTCAAACAAAAAACAAATTCCTTCTTAAATGTATTTAATATTTTCAATGCACGTCAGACTTGGCAAATTATAACTGTGTAAAACTATATATAACTGTATATAAGTTTATTTTCACAATTTACTGAGTTACTTAGCAAATTCTTTAAATGAATTAAGTGAATAATCTATGATTTATTTAGAAGATTTTCTAGATGCCTCAAACTAATTGGAGTTAGTATAATAACTTTTCGATGTCTCCTGTTCGACAAATTCTCTAGATTCGTTAGGTAAATAATCTGGATTTATTTGTTAAATTATCTAGATGTCATCAGTAAATAATCTAAATATGTTTGGTAAATTATCAAGGTGTTCTGACTAAATAATCACTCCAACCTATTAGTTTATATGATAGATTTTTCTATATTTCCATCTTAGTGAGTACTGGTGACATTTAATTAGATACGTGTTTGTGTCTATATATGTGTTTATATATATGTATGTTTTTATGCATGTACACCCATGACTGTTTTCTTTGTGTGTGTGTGTGTTTGTGTATGTGAGATTTCTAATTTGATATTAAAAAAGCAGAGCACTTCTCTTTGTTTATTACTATTATTGTTGTTACTGTGGTTTCTGTGGTTTTTCCTATGGTGCGATCTAGCACAGTCGCTGAACATCCAGTTATCTATTTGCTGGTAGATGCGTTGTGAGGCAGCAGGTGTAAGCAGACTCGCCCATTAACTAGAAATGACCAAGATCGAATCGGGCAACTTTTGATTGTGTACTAAACAATATTACCTCTGACCTGTTTGTCATCTTATTGAGAGAGAGAGAGAAAGAAAGAGAGTGAGAAAGAGAAAGAGAGTGAGTGAGAAAGAGAGAGAATACTAAACATGGGTCACTGGTGCCTTCACCATTTATTTCGTCCTCCCTTCCTTACTTTTTTCCTCTCCCCTTACCTCTCTCTCTCCATGTATTACCCCCCTTCCTCCCTTTTCCTTCCTTCTCTTCTCTCCAGCTCCTATTTTTCTTTTCCCTCCCTCTCTCTTAATCTTCCCTCCCTCCCTTTTTATCCCCTTCTCTCTCGCTCCCTCCCGTCTTCCCTCCCTCCCTGACCCCTCCTTCTCGGGTCGGCATCCACACACGGTTCAACCACTCGAAAAGAAAATGTAATTGACTAGGACCGCCTCAAAGAATTTCAATGAAATCAGGATTCCTGTGTTATTTTGGAAGAATGCTGCGTCTCTCTCTCTCTCTCTCTCTCTCTCTCTCTCTCTCTCTCTCTCCTGCCCGTGTTGTTGCTGCTGCGAGTGTAGACGGAGGACCGAGCTGCTTCAAACACTCCTTGGTTTAACTCATGTAAATACACATATCATTTGTGATGTCAGTTGATCCAAATGGAGTCCTGCCGCACCATAGAGCTTATTGGGACAATGTTTAACTCTGTGTAGAGCTTTACCAGGTCTGTGACTTGATAAAGCTCTACGCAGAGCGAAAAGTTCCTTCTTCTGCAACATGTCGTTTTGCATTGTTGTTAAGAGTGTTGCAAGCCTCTGTGTGTGTGTGTGTAGGGTATACAAAGCTTTTCAAAGGAAAATAGCTAGTGTTATATATGTGAACTTGGCAGACGCCTAATGGGCATGGCAGACGCCTTGTAGGCATTTCAGACGTGTTTTGGGCTTGGTTGACCCCTCGCGAGCTACCAGATGGAAGGCTAACCGTATTCCCTTACCATCACTACAGCACCGCCTTAAATCACCAGGAAAATTGACTCTCCACTCCAACTTATACAGAGGAATTTATTCTGGTAATGTGCAATGGAGGGTGGTTGGGATGTGAGGTTTGTTGGGTGTTGGTGGGGGTGTGAGGGTGTGTTGTAGTATTGGTAGGTGTGAGTGTTGGGTGTGTGTGTGAGGTGTGTTGTAGTTTGTAGGTGTGAGGTGTGTTGGTGGGTGTGTGGTGTGTTGTAGTATTGGTAGGGTGTGAGGTGTGTTGGTGGGGTGTGAGGGTGTGTTGTAGTATTGGTAGGGGTGAGGTGTTGTGGTGTGTGTGAGTGTGTTGTGTATGTGTGAGGTGTGTTGGTGGGTGTGTGAGGTGTGTGTAGTGTTGGTAGTGGTTGAGGTGTGTTGGTGTTGTTGTATTGGTGTGTGGGGGGGGGGGGGGGGGGGGGAGTGTTTCTACATCACTACAGCACCGGGCTTAAATCACCAGGAATTGACTTCATCCAACTTGTACAGAGGAATTTATTCTGGTAATGTGCAATGGAGGGTGGTTGGGATGTGAGGTTTGTTGGAGTGTTGGTGGGGGTGTGAGAGGTGTGTTGTAGTATTGGTAGGGGTGTGAGGTGTGTTGGTGTGTGTGTGTGAGGTGTGTTGTAGTATTGGTAGGGGTGTGAGGTGTGTTGGTGGGTGTGTGTGAGGTGTGTTGTAGTATTGGTAAGGGTGTGAGGTGTGTTGGTGGGTGGGTGTGGGTGTGTTGTAGTATTGGTAGGGGTTAGAGGTGTGTTGGTGGGTGTGTGTGAGGTGTGTTGGTGGGTATGTGTGAGGTGTGTTGGTGGGTGTGTGTGAGGTGGGTGTGTGTGAGGTGTGTTGGTGGGTGTGTGTGAGGTGTGTTGGTGGGTGTGTGTGAGGTGTGTTGTAGTATTGGTAGGGTGTGAGGTGTGTTGGTGGGTGTGTGTGAGGTGTGTTGTAGTATTGGTAGTGGTGTGAGGTGTGTTGGTGGGGGTGTGAGAGGTGTGTTGTAGTATTGGTAGGGGTGTGAGGTGTGTTGGTGGTGTGTGTGAGGTGTGTTGTAGATTGGTAGGGGGTGAGGTGTGTTGGTGGGTGTGTGAGGTGTGTTGTAGTGTTGGTGGGGGGTTGGTAATGGGAACACACACACACACACTATTTGGCAAGTTCGTACCTAATAAGCCGAACTCTTAAAAATTGCACTTTCTAAAAAATTTTTTATCCAAATTTACTAAACACACACACACACACACACACACACACACACACACACACACACACACACACACACATATATATATATATATATATATATATATATATATATATATATATATATATATATATATATATATATATATATATATATATATATATATATATATATATATATATATATATTCTTCTTCAACACGTCGGCCGTTTCCCACCGAGGCAGGGTGGCCCAAAAGGAAAACGAAAGTTTCTCCTTTTACATTTAGTAATATATACAGGAGAAGGGGTTACTAGCCCCTTGCTCCTGGCATTTTAGTCGCCTCTTACGACACGCATGGCTTACGGAGGAAGAATTCTGTTCCACTTCCCATGTTCAGATTGATTGATTTTCATTTGCTTAATTTCTGTTTACATTGTGTATATACATTTTACTTCTATTATATAAATGGTTTAAAAACTAACGAGTTTATGAATATGACACTTTAGCAGCCAGTGGCTTCATCAGTACAATATAAAGAAGTACGGTGGAAGACGAGGAGTTTTAAGGTAATCAGTCCCTCGGGCTGGAGATGCGTGAAGTCCATCAGTCTTGATAAAAGTGCAGCATATGTGCGGAGAAGTGACTTACATACTGCAGACGGGTGAGGTGAAGCAGTTGGAGGCGGCTTCGCCAGTGAAAATAGGTCATGCCTATAGGTTAGGCAATCGTTGAAAAATTCCCTGTACTAAGATCCCAATATCTTCAACGTCTGGTGACGCCGCCTCCAACTGCTTCACCTCACCTGTCTGCAGTATACAAGTCACTTCTCCGCACATATGCTGTACTTTTATCAAGACTGATGGACTACACACATATCCAGGCTGAGGGACTGATTACCTTGAAACTCCTCCTCGTCTTCCACCGTTCTTCTCTGTATTGCACTGAAGAAGCCACTGGCTGGCGAAACGATTTCACAATAAAGATAACCAAATGTTGCACAAGTGTCTCATTCATCAACGTTTTACTTCGCTTCAGTAACTCTTAACGCGCAGATATACATCAAATTAATTTGATTTCCCTCAATGACAACAACAGGCGCGATTTATTTCCCTCAGTGGCAACAACAGGTGCGATTTATTTAACTCAATGGCAACAACAGGTGCGATTTATTTAACTCAGTGGCAACAATAGGTGCGATTTATTTCCCTCAGTGGCAACAATAGGAGCGATTTATTTAACTCAGTGGCAACAATAGGAGCGATTTATTTACCTCAGTGGCAACAACAGGTGCGATTTATTTAACTCAGTGGCAACAACAGGTGCGATTTATTTCCCTCAGTGGCAACAATAGGTGCGATTTATTTAACTCAGTGGCAACAACAGGCGCGATTTATTTAACTCAGTGGCAACAATAGGAGCGATTTATTTACCTCAGTGGCAACAACAGGTGCGATTTATTTCCTTTATTAAACAGAAAGTCATCTAACTGGTATGAAGTGGTAAACTGAGTCTCTTTGCACGACTGACCAGTTAACAGTCACAAGGGTGTCCTCATTAGCCTAGTACACGGGTGTCCTCATTAGCCTAGTACACGGGTGTCCTCATTAGCCTAGTACACGGGTGTCCTCATTAGCCTAGTACACGGGTGTCCTCATTAGCCTAGTACACGGGTGTCCTCATTAGCCTAGTACACGGGTGTCCTCATTAGCCTAGTACACGGGTGTCCTCATTAGCCTAGTACACGGGTGTCCTCATTAGCCTAGTACACGGGTGTCCTCATCAGCCTAGTACTCGGGTGTCTAAATTAGCCTAGTACACGGGTGTCCGAATTAGCATAGTACACGGGTGTCTAAATTAGCCTAGTACACAGGTGTCCGAATTAACCTAGTACATGGGTGTCCAAATTAGACTAGTACACGGGTGTATAAATTAGTCTGGTACACGGGTGTGAAAATTAGCCCAGTACACGCGTGTAAAAATTAGGCCAGTACACGGGTGTGAAAATTAGCCCAGTACACGGGTGTGAAAATTAGCGCATTAAACGGGTGTGAAAATTTACTTAGTGCATGGGTGTCCAAATTAGCCTAGTACACGGGTGTCCAAATTAACTCAGTACACAGGTGTCCAAATTAGCCTACTACACAGGTGTCCAAATTAGCCTAGTACACAGGTGTCCAAATTATCCCAGTACACGGTGTGCAAATTAGCCTAGTACACGGGTGTCCAAATTAACCTAGTACACGGGTGTCCAAGTTAGCCTAGTACACGGGTGTGCAAATTAACCTAGTACACGGGTGTCCAAGTTAGCCTAGTACACGGGTGTGCAAATTAACCTAGTACACGGGTGTCAAAACTCGCGGAGTAACAAACGCGACCTGACACTGACCTGACAATGACCCCGGCCACGTGATCCCACAGTGACCCCGGCCACGTGCTCCCACAGTGACCCCGGCCACGTGCTCCACAGTGACCCCGGCCACGTGCTTCCACAGTGACCCCGGCCACGTGCTTCCACAGTGACCCCGGCCACGTGCTTCCACAGTGACCCCGGCCACGTGCTCCCACAGTGACCCCGGCCACGTGCTTCCACAGTGACCCCGGCCACGTGCTTCCACAGTGACCCCGGCCACGTGCTTCCAAAGTGACCCCGGCCACGTGCTCCCACAGTGACCCCGGCCACGTGCTTCCACAGTGACCCCGGCCACGTGCTTCCAAAGTGACCCCGGCCACGTGCTCCCACAGTGACCCCGGCCACGTGCTTCCAGTGTCGCAGGGTAAATATTTAGCCTTTACTTGCGTCACCTCATAATGACAAACGAATTGAAGTAATAATAATAATATTAGTAGTAGTAGTAGTACTATTATTTTATTAATTATAAAAATATAGTCTTTTAAAATAAAAATAATAATAATAATAATAATAATAATAATTAACATTGACAGTAAGTCACTAATAGGTAATACTGTATTTACTATATACATACATAACTGTACAAATGCATTGAAATAATAATAGTAATAATAATAATAATAATAATAATAATAATAATAATAATAATAATAATAACAACAATAATAACCAGATTTTTTTACAAATAAATACAACGATAAGAATTCTATAAAATTAATTATTATTATTAATGACTATATTAATAATAACAGTAATAATGATACGAAGAGTAACAACAATAATAACAATATTACCAGTAAAATAATAATTATATTAATAATGGCAAAAATTCAAATGTCATTATCGCTATCCTTATTAATGAACAGACGGTCAGATATTGTTTATCTAACAGTAAAGTTTCTAGGAAGCCTTTTATTATTGATAAAGAAATAAAGTTCGCTGATACTTGCTCACTGGGGCGCCAATCTCACCTCTACCTGCAATAACGGAGGCTTTCAAGATACATATATGTACACACATACACACACACACACATATTATATATATATATATATATATATATATATATATATATATATATATATATATATATATATATATATATATATATATATATTGTATATATATATGTCGTGCCGAATAAGTAAAACTTGCTGTTTGGCTTTAATAGCAATGCACTTCTTGCCCAATAGGGCAAGCGAAAATTTGTGTATGCAATAATTTCGCAAAAATCATTCTGAATCTAACGAAAAAAATATTTCTTTGTGTTTGTTTATTATTAAAATATATTTAGTTGGATTAGGCTAAATTAAATTGCGCTCGTTATAATAAGGTTAGGTAAAATTTTCTAAGATTATTTTGGTACAAAATTACTAATTTTTACATTAACATAATGAAAAAATATATAGCTTTAAATTTTACCTATTCGGCACTGACTTATATATATATATATATATATATATATATATTTTATATATATATATATATATATATATATATATATATATATATATATATATATATATATATATATATATATATATATATATATATATATATATATATAATATATATATATATATATATATATATATATTATATATATATTATATATATATATATATATATATATATATATATATATATATATATATATATATATATATATATATATATATATATATATATATATATATATATATATATATATATATATATATATATATATATATATATATATATATTATAATTTTATTATGCTTTAGTTTATCTTTGCTTTATTTCATGAAAAAATTTTGTTTTATCATTATTATTATTGTTTAAAATATTTTTATTGATATTATTATATTGTCAACATATAATTAAAAATAATTGTCTTATGCATGTAGAATAATGTTGTGAGTTTAAAGGTAAAAAAAAATTGTCAGAACTCAGGCTGACTAAACGAGTGTCAGCGAGTGCTGTTTAGACAGTGTGTGTTTAGAAAGTGTGTGTCGGCGAGGTCTATGTTTAGACAGTGTGTGTGTATCGGTGAGTACTATGTTGAGACAGCTTGATGCACGAGAGACATGTTGACTGGTTGAAGTGGTTGAGAGAGGATAGTGGTCGTGGGAGTTGTGGTAAAGAGGTAGTTGGTAGAGGCGGTTGGAAGGGATAGTTGCTAAAGGAATAAGTTACTGAAGGGGTGTTGTTTGGAAGGGATATTTGTTGAAGGGGTAGTGACTGCAAGAGCAGAGGTGCAAAAAATAAAACAGTGGTTGGAAGGGAGAGATGGTGGGTAGTAGTAGAGGTTGGAGAGGTAGAAGTTGAATGGGATAGTGGTTAGAAAGCTTACTAATTGAAAGAATAGTGGTTGGAGAGGTAGATGCATGAAGGCTAATAGTTGAAGGTGGTAGTAGTAAAGGAATAGCGTTGTAAGGGAACAAACTAGCAGGTAGCAAATGTAACCAGTGTAATGTGTCGTCATAAGTGTTGACTGGAGCAAAGGGAAAAGATAATATTGCGGTTAGGGACGCGGGAAGCGCTAAGAAAGGGAGAGTGGTGGTTATGGTTAAGGGAAGCTGCAAGCGTTATTAAAAAAAAAAATTCCCCCGTTTAAGGGGCGAGGAATTGTTCTGGTTGGTGGGGCACGAATTAAAGGGAGAGGGGTTATCGTGGGTAAGGCAAGCGGGCAACGCCAAGGGGTAAAGGATTGTTCAAGTTAAGGGAAGCGAGCAACGCCAAGGGGTAAAGGATTGTTCAAGTTAAGGGGAGCGAGCAACATCGGCAAATAAGGATAATAAAAATTACAGCAAGCAGGAGACTCACCTGACGAAGGTCTGTCGGAGTATCTTGTGCAGTAGACCCAGGCGGGCCAGTTGTTGGAGTCGTCGACGGGGACTTTGGGGTTGGCTAGGGCCTCTGGGTTCTCAGGGTACTTGTTCCCGCCGTTCTTGTGGTGCTGTGGTCTGGACCTCTGACTCAGATCCACCGGCGATTCCGGGCTTTTGGGTGGCGTCCTTAAGAGCAGTTCTGGGGTGCGGATGGTCGGCGGCTCGTTGAGTCGCGTCAAGCCGAAGTCCGGCCGAAGGATGTTTTCGATGCTGAAGGGTAATGAGCGAGGACTCGGGGCGGTGGGTGGCGGGGAGAGAGGGACTTTTGACTCGTGCTGGGGTCTTGGCGAGGGCGGGGGCGGACTACGGGCATCGTGTGTGGGCGGGGGTGGGCTACGGGCGTCGTGTGAGGGCGGGGTGGGCGGTAACGCCGGGCTGACGGGGGCAGGAGCGCCCATGACTGGAGACACTAGCGAGTTCGGCGTAGCTGTAGCGACTTGTTGCTGTCGCTCGAACTCCAGGGCCATTACGCACTCGGCACTACACCAGCTCCTGAGGGGCCTGCACAGTTCTGGGTGTCGTCCTGCGTGAGGAGACTCGCGTGTCAAACACACAACACGTCCTTACTCTCTGGGCTGACAGCCTGCTGTCACTCGGACATCTTACTACCGCCTCCTTGGCTTATATACTGACTCACGCCCCTGGGCCGCAGCCCAGCTGCTAGACTCCGCCCACCGGCGACCACGCCGCCATATGACTGACAGATGCCCCGCCTAAGCCACGCCCATAACTACACCGACCAACCACGGGTGGCTTGGCTCACGAGGCCACGCCCAGCTCTTCCCGGTCATTGGTTAGGAAGATGCTGCAGTGAGGGGACGCCTCCGGCTGCAAGTAATAGAGCTGTGTTGCTGATTGAGTCCCGCGTCCATAATGAAAGCTTGATACCGACAAATATCATGTGTTAATTCTTGCTGTCAACGTCTACCAGCTCCCCCACCCAATTTTATTTAAAATTCTCCCGTTGTGCTTCTGTTCTGGAGACAATGAATATAAATGGCCGATTACCATGAAGAAAACGGGAGTAGAATGTCAGCCCAGACGAGGAGGGTTGCCTAGTAATTTGAAGCCCTAGTAATTAAAGGAAGGAAGTATGATGCACTGAGAGACTCGTCTCGACGTAATTACCTGATTCCAGGTGTAGTCAGCACTGGAGGTACTTCTTAAGTGAGAGGAAATTGTTAATGCTGTGATATTGATTATCATACAACTGATCAGTTTCTCTCTCTCTCTCTCTCTCTCTCTCTCTCTCCTCTCTTTCGCTCTCTCTTCTTTCTCTCTCCATCCCCGTCGCCCTTCCTCTCTTTCTCATACTTATATTTTCTTCTATATATATATATATATATATATATATATATATATATATATATATATATATATATATATATATATATATATATATATATATATATATATATATATATATAATATACAGGGCTTTCAAAAATGATGGACCCGATTCGAAATTGGGTCCATCACTATATCCAGATACAAACAATAACCGTGTGCAGCTCTCAGCTGTTGTTCATGACTGATTAAGGTTTAGGTTAGGTAAGGCTTTTGTCAGGAAACAGGACTAAGTGTTTCCTAAGGCGGGTAGTCATATAATGACCAGCTGCTGGAGCTTTTGGTCATCTGACCGAGACGTTCCGCTGGCTTACCGGTCCACCCCCTTTAAAAATTATGGTTATAATTGTAATCATCGATAGGAACTGATTACCCGGAGTCATTCAGAATATCAAGAACTGCTCGTCCAGGTCCAAGCTGCTTGTATATAGACGCGTGATGCAGAATAAACTTGCGATTTCAACGACTTTTAGCTGAGGATTGAGGTTTATAGTGTTTTATCTTGTTTATAGTGCTTTATCTTGTTTATAGTGTTTTATCTTGTTTATAGTGCTTTATCTTGTTTATAGTGCTTTATCTTGTTTATAGTGTTTTATCTTGTTTATAGTGTTTTATCTTGTTTATAGTGCTTTATCTTGTTTATAGTGCTTTATCTTGTTTATAGTGTTTTATCTTGTTTATAGTGTTTTATCTTGTTTATAGTGTTTTATCTTGTTTATAGTGCTTTATCTTGTTTATAGTGTTTTATCTTGTTTATAGTGCTTTATCTTGTTTATAGTGTTTTATCTTGTTTATAGTGCTTTATCTTGTTTATAGTGCTTTATCTTGTTTATAGTGTTTTATCTTGTTTATAGTGCTTTATCTTGTTTATAGTGCTTTATCTTGTTTATAGTGTTTTATCTTGTTTATAGTGTTTTATCTTGTTTATAGTGCTTTATCTTGTTTATAGTGCTTTATCTTGTTTATAGTGCTTTATCTTGTTTATAGTGTTTTATCTTGTTTATAGTGCTTTATCTTGTTTATAGTGCTTTATCTTGTTTATAGTGTTTTATCTTGTTTATAGTGTTTTATCTTGTTTATAGTGTTTTATCTTGTTTATAGTGCTTTATCTTGTTTATAGTGTTTTATCTTGTTTATAGTGTTTTATCTTGTTTATAGTGCTTTATCTTGTTTATAGTGTTTTATCTTGTTTATAGTGTTTTATCTTGTTTATAGTGCTTTATCTTGTTTATAGTGCTTTATCTTGTTTATAGTGCTTATCTTGTTTATAGTGCTTTATCTTGTTTATAGTGCTTTATCTTGTTTATAGTGCTTTATCTTGTTTATAGTGTTTTATCTTGTTTATAGTGTTTTATCTTGTTTATAGTGTTTTATCTTGTTTATAGTGTTTTATCTTGTTTATAGTGTTTTATCTTGTTTATAGTGTTTTATCTTGTTTATAGTGCTTTATCTTGTTTATAGTGCTTTATCTTGTTTATAGTGCTTTATCTTGTTTATAGGGCTTTATCTTGTTTATAGTGTTTAATCTTGTTTTTTTTTTGTTAGGTAAATGGACACAGATGTAACTAATGTGGCATTTTATTATGGTGACGTTTCGCTTCAATTTGGGGGTCCGCAAGAAGGGAGTGTCAGTAGGCCTGTATTTGTTGGATGCTAGAATCACTGATCGGAGGGGAAGGCCGTAACGACGTCAGTAGGACTACACTTTATTACATAGTATAACCAAGGGTCTGCAGGGAGGCTTCACATCAATAAACCTTCACTTTATTGAATACCAATATCAGGGGTCTGGAGGAAGGTCGTACATTAGTAGGCCACCACTCTCACGACACTACACTAAACTTGCTGAGACTCCGGGTTAAGGACTAAAGTGTACTTAAATGTACTGATATGTCTAATAAATAACATAATAATGTAGAGCCATGGTTTTTCACAGGAATTTACTGAGTAGTCATCAGCCTATCTACATGGTGGGTGTTCCGGGGGTCAACGCCCCCCGCGGCCCGGTGAATGACCACTTTATAATCTAGCAACCTTTGTTTTAACTTCTAAAATAAAACGAAAGATTATTTTTTTCGAATCTGCATACTATGCTAATTCATCTGAATATATTAAGCAGTGAAAGCAAATTTGTTTTTTAAATCGACATATATTATTTTTTTTTTTTTGTATATAACAACCGAAAGGAAAGGAATGGGAGGGGAAATCCTTATCCAACGCAAGATTGTAAATAATGTTGGTAGAATTACCTAACCTAACTCCAGATTATATACACCGTGAGGTGTATGTCTCTCACTGTAATGTTATTTAGGGACAGATACACATAAATACAGTTACACAAATTATCATACATATGTATAAATTATTCTCCAGGATAATCCAAAAAAAGAGTGACTGGTAGTTTACTTCAATCTCTGGAAAATTAAACACAAATGCAGCATAATGTGATTCTTTATTGACTACGTTTCGCCCACACAGTGGTGCTTTATCAAGTCACAAACAGATGTACCTGGGAGAGAGTACATTAGTATATGTATATGAGGTGGAGAGTCAGGTATATATACTTATTTACTGAGAAATGGAATGGTGGTACCGACAAGATGTGGAAAAAGACAATTTCAGTTGAGGACATTTATTATAGGAACGTTTCACCACGAGTGGCTTCTTCAGTCCTGATACAGAGATAACTATTAAACGAGAACGTGTAGTGGTAAGAGTCAGGTGGAAGGTCACGTGGGTAGTAGTAGCAGCAGTAGCAGCAGTAGTAGTAGTAGTAGTAACAGTAGTAGCAGTAGCAGTAGTAGTAGTATTACAATTGTGGTGAGATGGGTTGGGTTTGAGAAGAACTTTTCGTTTAATAACTGTCGTAAAGTGTACGTATCTTTTTGCACATCTTGACGTACTCTTGACCCAGGTAGATGTGTTTGATAAAGCACCACTGTGTGGGCCAAACGCAGTCAATAAAGCATCACAATATACTACTTTTGTGTTTATTTTTTCTATCGTGTCATTATTTTCTACCTTCTAACTTGAATCTCTGTTGCATAGATTAGATTTATTCTTGACTGGCGGTGACTAGGTTACGTGCAACCTTGATCAGCTTCTCGTAGTTGATAGGCTTGAAACCTAGAGTAGCATATTATGCTGCAAGTATTTTTGAGAGAGAGATAGTCAAGATTATTAACCACTTCGGGTTTATAGTCCTCAGCATTGATAAACGGTTTAGTATTGATCATGTTCCTGGTGGACAAAATGGCGTCTCGGTAAAATCCATTAAACCGCATGTTGTGTATTATTAACATTATTAACCACATAGAACGCATATTGTATCTTATTAACAATATTAGCCACATACACCACATATTGTGTAACATTATTAACCACATATTGTGTCAAATTAACATTCTTAACTACATAGACCACATATTTTGTCTCTAACTATTAACCACATTAACCGCATAATGTGTCTTATTAACAGTATTAACCACATAGACCACATATTGTGTCTTATGAACAATATCAACCACATAAATCACATGTTTCTAAAAGTATTAACCACATATTGTGTCTAAGAATATTAACCACATAATCCACATGATGTGTTTAACAGTATCAACCGCATATTGTGTCTAACAATGCTAACCGCATATTGTGTGTTATTAACATTTTTAACCACAGCCCGACAGGAGGATAACGTTTATTTGTTAGACGTGTTTGTCTAAATAATTTTTTGTCTTATGCATATTTCAGTGGACACAAGTGACTTGCTGTATACAATAGTGAGGGAAAGACGCACTTTACAGCACGAGCTTTTATTAGGACGATGTTTCGCTCTGTGTAGAATTTTACACTGAGCGAAACATTGTCGCGATAAAAAAAATGTCAACGCGTGTTATTTTGACTGTGAAAATGGGATTTATTTTTACGAATGAGAGAGAGAGAGAGAGAGAGAGAGAGAGAGAGAGAGAGAGAGAGAGAGAGAGAGAGAGAGAGAGAGAGAGATGATGGTGGGTGAGGAAGACAAAGCCCTTTGTAGCCGCAAGCCCTGTAGTCAGGCTAGGCGTGGTGGATGTTTCTGGTGACCAGCTGGTATCGTCCCTCACTCACCTCTACCACCTGGGTCAGATGACCACAAGCTCCAGCGGCGGGGTCACATATGACTTAAGACCCGCGTCAGGAAATACTCGTCCTGTTTTCTGATAAATCTTACCTAACCTAACCTCTAGCACCACCACCACACTCTCTGACACAAGGTAAACGACATTCACTCTGGACGATGATGTATTCCCGGTTCACAAGGAGCGTCTGGCAGTATCCAGGCGCGAGCAACACTGGTGTTAATAACTGTTGACATTTTTTCCGTCAACACTCACAAGAAGTTAGGTTAGATAAGGTTCGTCAGGAAATAGGACAAGTGTTTCCTGACGCTGGTCTTAGATGATGACCCGCCGTTGGAGCTTTTGGTCATCTGACAGAGGCCTTCCTCTGGCTTACCGGTCCACCCCTTTAAAAATTATGGTCATAGTTATAACCATTTTTGTTTTTTGGTTTCGCAAGAAGTGTTTTTTTTTAACGTGCCAAGAAAATGATTTCAGAAAAGATCACGCTGCAGCTCAAGTGTTGAAACTGTTTACTGTGGGACCAGTCACTGGATGAAGCTTTCCACTATATGGCACCAGTAACTGCATTAACCACTCCTCTATGTTGCACCAGTCACTGTATGAACCTCTCCACTATGGGGCGTCACTTATTGGATGAACCTCTCAAAACATATGGCACTAGACACTGCATGAACCTCCCTAAAATGTGGCGCCAGTCACTGCATGACTCCAAGAACAGTTGTGTAGTTGCACAAGACATGACTGGCATAATGGACCAGGTGTGGCACTCCTGGCTACTAACGGAGTTATAGTTGAGATGTCTTCCTCAGTAACTACTTTAAACTCACACTGAAAGAAGTTTCTAGGAAAACTACTCTTAGAATAGTTAGATTAGGAATCACAATCATAGTACTATCATGGTACTACCAGCGTGCCACAACATTGCCCAGGAATGTTGAAGTTAATCAGCGGAGCCAGGAGCTGAGTATCAACCCTCCTCCGCCAGCAGAACTCGGTGGTCCATTGTTATGCAGTGTCTTCTATTCACGTCATTACGGAGCTCAGCACCCACAGTGATGATTGGGAACAGCCAGGAAAAAATATATCACAAGACGGGCAGCAAATCAGCAATTGCACTCTAGTTATCCCATTCCCAATCGTGAATTGGATTCACCCTTCCCTTCCTCGGATTCAATATGATTGCTCCCCATTCCCCAGGTGCCGTATAAGTCTTACGGGTTCAACAAATTCCTCAATAATAATATTAAAATCACAATAACAGTGAGAACAAGAACATGAACTTGGCTCACAAGTGGCTCCAGTTTCACCCAGTACTGTGTGTGAATGCTGTGTGATATGCATTAAAATATAGGGCCGTAAAACTGAATAGTTAATAAAGGCAGCGCCTGGGTCAGTGTTTGGGATCACGGGAGTTAAGATAACACCTCTTTGACTAAAATATATGACTGCTGCTCCCAACCTTAGTCCTGTAGAGCCAGCCAGTACGTGTTAGTTAATGAGAGAGACCTGAAGTAGGTAACAGCCTTAGTTTGTAAATAAATTTAAGAACCTTAACGTAACTTTGTAAAACCCTGTGTGTAGAGAGAGAGAGAGAGAGAGAGAGAGAGAGAGAGAGAGAGAGAGAGAGAGAGAGAAAGTGTAGCACATCAACTCCAGTATTTCTTCTTAATGTCTGTAGAATACTCATATACAAAATTCATTTTCTCGATATTACTGGAAACAAAATGAATTCCCACCCCCTTCATCTCATTCCCTTTCTTCCCACTTCCCCCTTCCCTCCATTCCCCCTCCCCTCTGGTCCAACGACCAAACCATCCCATTTCTCTTGGGTAAACAAGTAATCCGCTCCACTCGCCCAATCACAACCGCGGATGGCTGTTTCCTTGAGCTCTCATTGGCCGAGAAGTCATTTAGGTAAACCCTTGGGGGAGGGTGAGGTAAGGAACGGTGCGGCAGTGCCCTTGCCTTTGTTGTCCACACTGGAATAATTACCTTGCCTTAACCCCTGCCGTCTCCCTTCCCCTACCACCACCACCACTTTCTGTTCTACCATTATCAACTTCAAAACGGAGGATCAATCCTTGCACTGAATGATCCACACGGACGGAGGATCAAGCCTCCACCACTTCTTTCACTGAATGGTCCACACGGACGGAGGATCAAGCCTCCATCACTCATTGTATTGAATGATCCACACGGATATACCACTTCACATAAAACCAAGAATAATTGACTAAGAAAACGAAAAATTGTTACTGTACTTATGGGAAAGCGCTAAAGCTGTAAGAGCGTTGTTTCACATATAGCGGGGCATGGGTAACAACGCCTAGCGTCTGCTAGGCGCCTGTACTTTTGTACGGTTTGAGTAGTACAAGTACTGCGTACTTTGATGCAGAGTGTGCTCGCTTGAGTCCTGCTTTAGTCTTGAGATTATATCCGTAAATAATTTCGATATATATGTATGTATGTATATATATATATATATATATATATATATATATATATATATATATATATATATATATATATATATATATATATATATATATATATATATATATATGTATGTATCAGTATATTTATATATGTTTATGGCTTGGGGTTAGCTTAAATTCAAACATGGACCATCCTCTTTTATTAGAAGTGGGAAAATTATTTTTATATAACCCCAGCCAAAATCTAAAGCAAGACAACAATTTATAATTTTCTTCAGTGTCCAAATCGCTGGGGCGATTTTCGCTGGTTATAAGATGTCCGGGGTAGATGGTTCAGTAATTCAGCGCATCCAATTCTATTATCCAATAATTATTATTACATTTCTATAATTCAGTTTAATAATTATATGTGTTCCGCTGAGTAAGGCTGTGGTGCGAGTCTCAGTGTAGCAATGATTGGCTTTGCTGAGAGTTGTTTCTCTCTCTCTCTCTCTCTGTCATATATATATATATATATATATATATATATATATATATATATATATATATATATATATATATATATATATATATATATATATATGACTTCATGGTCTAGTGTGTCACACATCAGAAGGGAAGTATGCTAGACATGAGGAGGTCAATGACATCATAAAGAGAAGCTGCACAGCCCGTTGCCCAGCTCAACGGGAACCCCAAGTGCAGAGGTCTGATGGAAGTCAAAACGTCCTGATGGAGCCACCATGCTACCCTGGAAGGATGGTAAGCAGATTGCTTGGGACTACACCTGTGCTGCCACATTAGCAGACACCTACCTGCCACACTCCTTAGCCGAAGGGGTGGAGCTGCCAGCCACAGGGAGACCCAGAAGACCCAAATATGAAGACCTTCCTCTTGCTATAACTTCATCCCAATAGGGTCGGAGACCCATGGAGCATGGGGCAAGTGTGCTCTAAAGTTTCTCAAGGAGCTGGGTGGAAAACTCATCATAGAAACCAAGGACCACAGGGCGACCAGTTTCCTTTCAGAGACTCAGTGTTGCGATCAGAGGGAAATTACTGCAGTATTCTGGGCACGCGGCCCACTGCCGGGAGTTGGACGAAGTATTTGACATGTAGCTCTGAGTTATCTATGTTGTTTTACTCCCCATTGTATTTTGTCTTGAAATAAAGTTTGTAAAAAAAAAAAAAAAAAAATGGGTGGTAGGGAAGTGGAATATTTAAATGGCTTCAGAAGAAATCTAAATATTCTTCCTTGAAGTCTTTTATCCACTTCTCCGAGGCAATGGGTCCAAATTGACACCAGAGGTGGACCCCATCCTATATATATATATAACATGCCACATGGGATGGAAATCTTTAACTCTAGATCTTTCGCACTCTCATGCTCGTCAGGAGCTATGCAATGTTGCAAGCCAGCAACAGATAGGAGTAGAATTCTCTGAGGCAAGCAGAGTATCAATGGCGGCCCCAAGTGTCACTGGCCGCCATAAAACACACACACACACACACACACACACACACACACACACACACACGCACACACACACATATATATATATATATATATATATATATATATATATATATATATATATATATATATATATATATATATATATATATATATATATATATATATATGCAGGAACGCGAGGGTAAGTTTTAATAAATGGTTTTCAGGCCATGCAAAAAAGGGTCTTGATAAAACTAAAATAAAATTAAGATGACTATAAGCGCTGACAAGAATACTTGGTTAAGTTGAACAAGTGCTGTGCTAGATATATGATGGAAGTCAACCATCTAATGGAAATTGAAGAAAGAGAAAGCAGGTCGAAATAAATAAATAATATATATATATATATGTATATATATATATATATATATATATATATATATATAATATATATATATAGTTATATATATATATATATATATATATATATATATATATATATATATATATATATATATATATATATATATTAGTGACCACTTTATTAGGTACACCTGTACACATCGTTAACGTAAATATTTGATCAGCCAATCACGTGACAACACCCTAAAAGCATGCAGACATGATCAAGAGGTTTAATTGTGTTGACCAAGTATCACAATGGGGAAGAAATGTGATCTAAATGACTCACTGTGGAATGATTGTTGGTAATAGACAGGGCGATTTGGGTATCTCAGAAACTGCTCGTCCCCTGGGATTTTTACGCACTACAGTCTCTAGATTTTAAAGAGAATGGCTTAAAAAACATAAAACATACAGTGAGCGGCAGTTCTCTGGGCGAAAACACCTTGATAATGAGAGAGATCAGAAGAGAATGGTCAGATTTTTTCAAGCTGACAGGAAGGTGATAGTAACAGTGGTATGCAGAATAGCATATCTGAATACACAACACGTCGAACCTCGAAGTGGATGGGTTACCTCAGCAGAATACAACACTGGGTTACACTCCTGTCGGCTAAGACCAGGAAACTGAGGCTACACTGGGCATACGCTCACCAAAACTGAACAGTTGAAGATTGGAAAACATTTAGTTTGTTGAATCGCGATTTTGCCGCATTATATTGATGACAGGGTTAGAATTTTGCATAAACCTTTGGAATGTGGTGGAATGGGTGATTCGCAGCATGAATGTTTGGCCAGCATTTCTGCAATAACTGCGTGATGCTATCATGTCGGCATGAACCAGGATCTCTAAGGAATGTTTCTATCACATTGTTGAATCCATGACACCAAGAATTCAGGCTGTTGTGCTGGTAAAGGGGAGCCCAACCCAGTACTAGAAGGGTGTACCTAATAAAGTGGCCACGCATAACATGTGTTAGATTAAATTAAAATTTTCGTAACATTAGATTGAAACTTGGCAAAAATAGTGGCACCTCAGTGGTAGTTGGGGCTTGTACCACTGCAAGAACTGCCCTGCCATCACCATTACTACCATCACCATCACCACTATCACAACCCCCAACCCCACCACCACCGTCACCACTACAATCTCAATCACATTCTGTCGGTATTGTCAAACCACAGCCACAACCTCCACCAACCACCATCACCGCCACAACCACCATCACCACCACTAACACCACCATAACAACAATAATAAGCACTATTACACTACTGCGATTACATCACTAACACAATTACCACCACTACCGCTGCCACAGTACTCATTAAACAGTCAAAAATTCCTCAGAATACTAACATTTAAGGAGTGAAGGGAAAAACCATCGATCATACAAGCAATATTAATTTGCATACAGAGTTACAGGTAACACGTACAGGTGTGGAAAGTGCAAACCTGCTCTAGCAAATGATCCATTTGCATGTATAGATGTCAGGGTGAGGTCTAGAAAGTTGGCCCTAGAAGAGGTGAGCCAACACTGCAAGAATGAGGTGCATCACTGTTGGAAGAATGACGAGGATTACTGCTGGAATGACGAGGATCACTGCTGGAATGACGAGGATCACTGCTGGAAGGATGATGAGGATCACTGCTGGAATGACGAGGATCACTGCTGGAAGGATGACGAGGATCACTGCTGGAAGGATGACAAGGTTAACTGCTGGAAGGACGAGGGTCACTGCTATAAGAATGATAAGGATCACTGCTGGAATGACGAGGGTCACTGATGGAAGAATGACGAGGATCACTGCTGGGAGAATGACGAGGATCACTGTTAGAAGAATGACGAAGATCACTGTTGGAAGAATGACGAGGATCACTGAAGAATGACGAGGATCACTGTTGAAAGAATAAGGTGAATAACTATCGGTAGAATGAGGTGGATCACTGATGGAAAAATTGGATTGATCACTGTTGAAAGAATGAAGTGGATCATTTTTGGAAGATTGAGGAGGATCACTGAAGATTGAAGAACACCACTGTTGGAAGAATGAAAATTACCGTTGGAAGAATGAAGAGCAGTTCTGTTGGAGGAATGTTGAGGATAACTGTTGGAAGAATGAGGTGAATCACTACCGGAAGAATGACTAAGATCAATCCTAATAGAATGAGTGGGATCACTGCTTGTAGAATGAGTGGGATCACTGCTGGTAGAATGAGTGGGATCACTGCTGGTAGAGTGAGAAGTATCACTTCTGGTAGACTGTGTTTTATCACTGCTAGTAGAATGAGTGGGATCATTGCTGGTGAGTGGGGTCACTGTTGGTAGAATCAGTGAGATTACTGCTAGTAGAATGAGAGGGATCGCTGTTGGTAAAATGAGAAGTATCACTGCTGGTTGAATGAGAATTATCACTGCTGGTAGAATGAGACGTACTTGCTTCGGCAGTACATATACTAAAATTGGATGGTAGAATGAGTGGGATCAGTGACACAGGAGAGACCTTGGTCAGTGATGTATATATATGATGAATGAGTGCTGGAAGAATGACGAGAATGAGTTCTGCAGTACCGGAAGGGTGAAGGCTTGAAGAATGGCAAGAATAAGCGGTGGGAGACAGATAAGCCAGTGCTGGAGGACGGAAATAAGCCAGTGCTGGAGGACGGAAATAAGCCAGTGCTGGAGGACGGAAATAAGCCAGTGCTGGATGACAGATATAAGCCATCAGAGTGACTAATGTCTCTTGGCTAGCACCGGTAGCTCCACCACAGTAATACCAAGAACTGCTCACACCAGCTGTGTACCGGTGCTGTCTTCATGCTTCAGCCTGGGAGAGAGAGAGAGAGAGAGAGAGAGAGAGAGAGAGAGAGAGAGAGAGAGAACGAAAAAGATCGACGGAGAAGTAGAGAGGAGAGAGACACACGGGAAAGGCAGAACAAGCAGAAACAGTGTTGAGAGTGGAAATGGGGAATTATGCAGAAAGGGTGGGAGACGAGAAATGGGATGGGAGGATGCTTTTAATAATGAAGGAAGGGGAAAACATGGAACACAGGGGAAATAAGGCGATTAAACGGAGGATTGAGAAAATAAAATGGGGGAATAGGGGTAAGAAGGAACAATACTTTAAGAAAATGAGGAGGAGGATGGGGCGGGAGGCGGAGGGCGGGACGATGGGATGGGAGGATAATATGATGAGATAGGAGTGAGAGAGAACTGGTCAAATCACCGGAAACTCACCCAGCCATCAGCAACTCAAACTGACGATCCTTGCACATTTGGTTAAGCGGAGTGCTATTAACAAGGTCCTTCCCTCCTGGTCTCTTCTTCCTGTCCCATTACCCCTCTCCTTTCTCTTCCCCCTCCCCATCCCCCATCCTCTTCCTTCCCGCCCCCAATCCCTTACCCCCACCACCCGCCCCAATCAACCCCACTGAAAATTGATTAATGATAAATCCCAAGTATTAAACAAGAAAAAGGCACAATACCATAACTGGAACAATACATAAATAACCCACACATAGGAGAAACTTATGACGACGTTTCGCTCAAACTTGGACCATTAACCAGTCACAAGTAGTAGTTATTGTTAGCTAAAAGGACACAAGTGCATCTAATGTGACATTTTATTGTGGCAACGTTTCGCTCTCCAGGAGTTTTGTCAAGCCGTATAACGGCTTGCGCTAATGTCCTTTTACATAACATGTCGGTATTTCTAACAACATTATTACACAAGCAGTAGTTATTTCAGCTCTACTGGAACGAAATAAACACTGTCGTAGTTACTGACTCATAATAGAATTCTTGGCGATATCCTCATTGCCCTTTATTGCCTGACCGATTTAATTCCCTCGTGTATGCAAGCCATCCTCTTTGATGGACTATAACAGGGAAACATAGCTAGCTTTTGTTCCCTCAACATAAAACTCAATTTAAAATATGGTATCCACACACTGTGACTACATTTAATATTTTTTTTAAATCAAGAAAATGCTATACCACACTCGCCACGTCTGTTAGAAATTATACACAAATTTATGCAATATTCAGGATCTTTCTCTCTCTTATTTTTCTAAACTCGTTTCGAAGGCTGTGCCGACGTACATAATACATATATAAACTGAAGGTAAAGTAATCCTTTATTAAAACAGTGTTTCGCTCAAGGAGAGCTTTATAAAGCTCTCCTTTAGCAAAACCTTGCTATTTTCATAATTCGTAAGAGTTGAAAAATGTTTAATGAAACTATTTCTTTTTTCTAGAAAAAAAAATATTTGCAATACAAGCTGAGATCTTGAGGTCAAATAATTGTGTATACAGGAGGGCCCCGCTTATACAGCAGATTACGTTCCGGGCGGCTGCTGTAAAGCAAAAACCGCTGTAAAGTGAATCAATATTATTTTTATTATTTTTGTTTCACTTTGAAATGCATATAAACGCCTGATAACATGTTTACACTATTATAAACTAAGTAAGCTAGGCCTAAAAAAGGAATATAAAGTACACATTTTACTTACCTTAGAATATTTTCGTCCTTCTTATAGTAAGTGGTGAATATATTTATTGCAGGAAGGATGTATAAATGAAGAATGGGTATAATTGAAAACTGTTGTATTAACGAAACGCCGTAAAGCGAAGCTCTATAAAGCGGGGCCTGCGTGTATATATGGGAAAAGTAGATAAAAATGTTAACAGGATGTAGAAAGTAGGAATAAGTTTCTGTTTAAGTACTCTCTTGTAGGATTGAGTTCAAGTGTTTATTACATAACTAAGATTCTTTCAGTTCAAGTGCTAGTTGTAGAACTGATTTTTTTCATTTCAAGTACTCTCTCGTAGAATTGAAATTCTTCAGTTCAGTAACTCTCGTAGAACTAAGATTCTTCAGTCCAGGTACTCTCTCGTAGAATTGAAATTCTTCAGTCCAGGTACTCTCTCGTAGAATTGAAATACTTCAGTCTAAGTACTCTCTCGTAGAATTGAAATACTTCAGTCCAGGTACTCTCTCTCGTAGAATTGAAATACTTCAGTCCAGGTACTCTCTCGTAGAATTGAAATACTTCAGTCTAAGTACTCTCTCGTAGAATTGAAATACTTCAGTCCAGGTACTCTCTCGTAGAATTGAAATACTTCAGTTCAGGTACTCTGGTAGAATTGAAATTCTTCAGTCAAGGTACTCTCTCTCGTAGAATTGAAATACTTCAGTCCAGGTACTCTCTCTCGTAGAATTGATATTCTTCAGTCCAGGTACTCTCTCTCGTAGAATTGAAATACTTCAGTCCAGGTACGCTCTCGTAGAATTGATATTATTCAGTCCAGGTACTCTATGGTAGAATTGAAATTCTTCAGTCCAGGTACTCTCTCGTAGAATTGAAATACTTCAGTCCAGGTACTCTCTGGTAGAATTGAAATACTTCAGTCCAGGTACTCTCTGTAAATTGAAATTCTTCAGTCCAGGTACTCTCTGTAGAATTTAAATACTGCAGCCAGGTACTCTGGTAGAATTGAAATCTTCAGTCCAGGTACTCTCTGTAAATTGAAATACTTCAGTCCAGGTACTCTCTCGTAGAATTGAAATTCTTCAGGCCAGGTACTCTCTGTAGAATTGAAATACTTCAGTCCAGGTACTCTCTGGTAGAATTGAAATACTTCAGTCCAGGTACTCTCTGGTAGAATTGAAATACTTCAGTCCAGGTACTCTCTGGTAGAATTGAAATCTTCAGTCCAGGTACTCTCTGGTAGAATTGAAATACTTCAGTCCAGGTACTCTCTCGTAGAATTGAAATTCTTCAGTTCAAGTATTCTTCCGTAGACTTGAGAAACATTTATAATAATATCTTTATTTACTACAAGTACATGTACAAGGTACACAGCCTAGCTGACATCAATGACGTATTACTATATAGAAAGCCGCTGGTTATGCTGAGCATTTCGGGCAAATTAAGTCAGTTTTGTCCCAGGATTTCTCAGAGTGCGTCCATCCAGCTGATTGGGTTGTGCTTTAGTTCATTTTGGAGTTATCGTTCACATCTTCCATATACTCGATTCGAAACTAATGGACGAAATGAATACATAACTGAACGAAACTCAGATCTTTGCTAGACTGATTGAAAATAAATAACCTGGTTTCTTCTTTTGTTTTGGTTTCTTGACATCTTATAAAACAATCGAATTAATCGGTATGTATCAGAAACCTGTCTAATGAAGCAATGGGTGTTGAAGTAGACATTAACAGCTTTGTGTGCACGACGAACTGAGCTACAACGTTCAGCAATTATCTGTGAAGAACCAGTTTTGCTTCTCATTTTGTCTGCTTGAGGAGAACTGGTTACAAAAACTAGGATACCAGGCAGACATTTTTAAGTCTTTGAATGAACTGAATTGAAGTCTTCATGGTGTCAGCGCCACAATGTTCAACACACAAGATGAAGTCGATACAAGGTTAACAAAGGAACAAAAGAGAAGCTGGCATTCTGAGAAACAAAAAAGGTCACAATACCGTGACTGGAACAATACACAAATAACCTGCACATGGAAGAGAGGAGCTAACGACGACGTTTCGGTCCTAGTTGGACCGAAACGTCACACCACACTGGCATTCTGGTCAGGTTGTAAGTACGAATTCTCTTCAGAGTGCTCTCCAAAGCTACATCGAAACAAATGTAATTGTTGATGTCTCATAAGCGAGGCGTGCCACATGATCATAAGCGAACACCTCTGGTAACTGAGCCAGCAGCTACGCTGTTGCTCTTATCCCAGGGACCAATCTCACATGGATACCAATTCATTGGAAATTTTTCCTCCTGACTCGCACCTGCCATTAAACGAAGAGCCGCTAATGGAATTACTGTCTGGAGGGAGGACTGCAAATACAATTAAAATCCATTTGCGCATTTGTGAGTGCAAGTCATGAAGGAATGTCCTTAGTTATCCAAGCGAGGCTTGAGGGTATTGATGTCATTTACCACGACTTGAGGCCAGTTTTCTGTGCTTACAACAGTGAAGACAAAACATCGCCAGAGGATGGATGGGTGTTGAGGAAGATCTAGGAGTGAAACTGTCTGCAATTGTTGCTTACTTCACTGAGCGTTGTTCGGCCTCAACGAAGGCCCATTCATCACATAAGGAGGTCAGCAGCAACATTTTCTTTAATTGTATCAACTGTATTTTCCTTTATTTATATAATTTATTATTATTATTATTATTATTTTACATTAGCATTAATATAACATGTCATTACTAAGGCTGTTTGATATAAGAGTGATTATTCTTTAGCGCTGCTGCAAACACATGACGTGTTTAACGAAGGATTTTCGTATAACAAAGGACGTTTGTATAACGAAGGACGTTCGTGTAACAAAGATGATGTAGTATTGGTAGAATTACCGAAAATATTTTAGGTAAAAAGGACGCATGATCAACTAATGTGAGATTTTATTGTGGCAAAATTTCGTCTCCCTGGAGCTTTGCCAAGCCGTTACGTAACGGCCGGACAGAGCGCCTGCAGAGTGAAACGTTGCCACAATAAAATGTCACATTACTTACCCATGTGCCCTTCTACCCAACAAAGATAATGTATGTGTAAACACACAAACTTTGAGTGACAGCTGATGGGAGTGTTGGGACTCATTGAGAAGAGTTGCGTAGTCTTGAAGTTTG
>WNWK01001362.1:172500-205000 GCA_009830355.1 Cherax destructor
CTACTATTACTACTACTACTACTACTATTACTACTACTACTATTACTACTACTACTACTACTACTACTATTACTACTACTATTATTATTACTACTACTATTACTACTACTGCTACTACTACTACTACTACTAATATTACTACTACTACTACTCTACTACTACTATTACTACTACTATTATTACTACTACTACTATTACTACTACTATTATTACTACTACTACTACTATTACTACTACTACTACTATTACTACTACTATTATTATTACTACTACTATTACTACTACTGCTACTACTACTACTATCACTACTACTACTAATAATAATAATAATAACTTGCATTGACTGGGTGTGTGCGGGGTGTGATCCTGAGGCAGGTGTTAATGGGGATGTATGATGCAGCAAGCACTTCCTTATGGGGGTCGCCTTTAACAACCAAGCAGGCTTTAATGGCGCATTAATCTTGAAAGTGTTGTTAATGGAGTGTCTTCACGAGAGCAGTATGACGGGTGATCTGTTATTGCCAGTGTTCTGCTGCTGATTGTTTTATGAAAGAGAAAGAGAGAGAGAAGGAAAGATGGGGGATTCTGAGCCCTCTGGAATTTTTTTTAGGCATATTTAGGCCAAACCGAGAAGACTGTATTTTTTTTTATCTTGTACAGCTGTTTTCTTTTATATTGAAGTGATGGGATAGACCAATTTTTTTTTTTTGCCGATACCTATACTCAATTTTAAGACGATACTAATACCGATACCTTCAAAATTAACCGATACTCATCGATACCGATGCTTTGGCACACCCCTACTTTATTATATAGCTGTCTCATGTATAGCTGTCTTTATTGTATAGCTATCTTTATTGTATAGCTTCTCTTGTATAGCTGTCAATGTTGTATAATTTCTCTTGCATAACTGTCTTTATTGTATAGCTTTTCTCGCATAGCTTCCTTTATTGAACAACTTCTCTCTCATAGTTATCGTATATCTCTCTCTGTTGCATAGCTTCTCTATCCTGTATAGTAGTCTTCATGACCTAGGTGTCTCTCGTATAGCAGTTATTACTGTATAGTTTCACCATTATCATCTTTATTGTATAGCAGTGTCTTTTGTATAGCAGTGTCTGTTGTATAGCTGTGTCTATTGTATAACTATCTCTCTTAATATAAGGTTTTATTGTAAAGCAGTTTTTCTTGTATAGCTCTTTCTGTATAGTTGTCTGTTATGTATCTGCCAGCTAAATGTTGTGGACGGTAGTAGGCGCTAAGGAATTTAATTTCAGGAGTACTACTTTCTACTTGTATGTATGTATGTAGGTAGGTAGTTGTGTGCCTACGTATGTATGTCGTTCTGTCTTTGTCAGCAACAACATATGCAGCTTAAATGGAAGTAATTACTAAAATATTCAAGTGTATATGTTCGTGTATATCTGTCTGTTTACCTGCCTTTATGTGTGTGTGTGTGTGTGTGTGTGTGTGTGTGTGTGTGTGAGAGAGTGTGTGTGTCATCAGTAGATGTTGACATCATTCAACTAAAATGGTAATCAGCAACGAAATCTCTCGTCTCAGCTAATTGTTTACCACGAAAAGTTTCACCCCTTAGTTCCGGAACCCCCCCTTCCCCGTCCTCCTTTCAGCCTCCCCTTCCCCCTTACCTCCCATCCAGCTTCACCAACCTCAATCCCCCCACCAGTCACTATCCCACTGTTCCCCTCCTCCCTTTGCCTCTCCTTCCTCCCATAGTCCTGCCTACCTCAGGGGGTTTAATTTGCATTAACAAGGGCTGGGGTAATTAGTACGCCATTTTAGCTTTGTCGAAAATTGACCCCAACGATGGTGGGAAAAAAAACTGAAAACAACTGCATAAGGCTGTTTCCGCGAGACCCGGGTGGAGCATTTTCGACTTTAAGACGTTGAAGGTAGCAGCAGTTTGGGTCTGAGAGATGGCTTAGCAGAGTCCTACGGGGGAGTCAGAAACACCCGCCTCCAGGTGTGAAAGGTTCTGAGTGGGTGCTCAGAGAGAGAGAGAGAGAGAGAGAGAGGTATTTTGTTCATCAAGGGGCACTAAGAAAATTACACCTGACTCTGACGTTCGTCACGTGATGACCCGCTCAGTGGAGTTTTTAATATTTTTTTTCACCTAGGCCGTAGGCTGGGTTACGGTCTATGCTGTCCATGATTAAATAAATTCTATTTTTTTTTTTTAGGAGAGCAGGGTGAAAAGACTTCGGCAAGGTATTTAATAAAAAAAAAAAACATTCTGTCCTTACAGACGCACAATTTTGAAATGAAAACTGGATCTTTCGATCACTTGCATCACCATTATCATCACTAAATACCAGTCACGAAAAGTTATATGAAGAGGCAGAATTTTTTTGTACCATAACAAAAAATATATCGTTGTACAGGTGCAAGTAATATCAGTATATTGCATCACCTTATACAGCATATTTCATATTACTGATATTAACTGATATATACATGTTGTTTGACTCGTAGGAGGCCCCGATGTGGGACTCCAGTAGTGGCAACCCTCTTGTTTGTATATTATGTCTGTAGTTAATGATAACTCGGGGCCTCCTACGAGTCAAACACACTGTAGTTACAAGACCAGAGATGAACTCGTGGTGTCCCATCTTCAATAATTTTTTCATTATACTTGTTTGTTTTAAATTCAATCCATTGATTGCAGTGCTGCATGTAATTCAATCCATTGACTGCAGTGTTGCATGTAATTCAATCCATTGACTGCAGTGTTGCATGTAATTCAATCCATTGACTGCAGTGCTGCATGTAATTCAATCCATTGACTGCAGTGCTGCATGTAATTCTATCCATTGACTGCAGTGTTGCATGTAATTCTATCCATTGACTGCAGTGTTGCATGTAATTCAATCCATTGATTGCAGTGCTGTATGTAATTCTATCCATTGACTGCAGTGTTGCATGTAATTCTATCCATTGACTGCAGTGTTGCATGTAATTCTATCCATTGACTGCAGTGTTGCATGTAATTCAATCCATTGATTGCAGTGCTGTATGTAATTCAATCCATTGATTGCAGTGCTGTATGTAATTCTATCCATTGACTGCAGTGTTGCATGTAATTCTATCCATTGACTGCAGTGTTGCATGTAATTCTATCCATTGACTGCAGTGCTGTATGTAATTCAGCGCATTGACTGCAGTGCTGTATGACCCTTAGGGACTAATCGTTTAAATTTATTACAATAATAATAACCAGGTTTTGTGAAGAAAATTCACTAGTATAACTTCGACTCCACTTTTTTCTTAATTAATAACTGTGACCTCGTACTCACCTAGTTGTACTCACCTAGTTGTGGTTGCAGGGGTCGATTCAAATCTCCTGGCCCCGCCTCTTCACTGGCCGCTACTGGGTCACTCTCCTGCCCATAGCTTTATCATACCTCTGCTTAAAGCTATGTATGACCTGCCTCCACACATCGCTTCCAACTATTCCACTTCCTGACACTCTGTGACTGGTGTGTGTGTGTGTGTACTCACCTAATTCACCTAATGGTGGTTGCAGGGGTCGATTCATAGCTCCTGGCCCCGCCTGTTCACTGGCCGCTACTAGGTCACTCTTCCTGCTCCATGAGCTTTATCATACCTCTTCTTAAAGCTATGTATGGATCCTGCCTCCACAACATCACTTCCCAGACTATTCCACTTCCTGACTACTCTGTGACTGAAGAAATACTTCCTAACATCCCTGTGATTCATCTGAGTCTTCAACTTCCAACTGTGTCCCCTTGTTGCTGTGTCCCATCTCTGGAACATCCTGTCTCTGTCCACCTTGTCGATTCCTCTCAGTATTCTATTTGTCGTTATCATATTCCCCCTATCTCTCCTGTCCTCCAGTGTCGTCAGGTCGATTTCCCTTAACCTCTCCTCGTAGGATATGCCCCTTAGCTCCGAGACTAGTCTTGTTGCAGTCCTTTGCACTTTTTCTAGTTTCCTTACGTGCTTGGCTAGGTGTGGGTTCCAAACTGGTGCTGCATACTCCAATATAGGCCTAACGTACACGGTGTACAGGGTCCTGAATGATTCCTTAAGATGTCGGAATGATGTTCTTAGGTTTGCCAGGGGTCCGTATGCTGCAGCAGTTATTTGGTTGATGTGCGCCTCAGGAGATGTGCCCGTTGTGTGTGTGTACTTACCTAATTGTGGTTGCAGGGGTCGATTCATATCTACAGTGTGTGTGTGTGTGTGTGTGTATACTCACTTGTTTGTACTAACCTATTTGTGGTTGTAGGGGTCGGGTCGCAGCTCTGGCCCCGCCTCTTCGCTGTGTGAGTGATTTACTAGTTATAATTGCCTGCTTGTTGTTCCAGGAAGAGATCTTATGCTCGTGGAGTCGCGTCCTTATAAGTTTATAAAATTGCCGGTGGTTCTGGCGCACACAAAGTGTGCATGACTGCCAGTAATTCGTTGCGCATATGCAGATGTGTATACATGACTGCAACACAGCCTGCTTGCATGTTGCTCCTGCCTGGACATGCGTTCATTTACCCCCATGCATGCTCGCCCTCCGTCCCTCTCGCTTACCCTTCTAAGTGGAGGCTGGTTGTCGCCAGGCAAGTAGGTCTTCTTAGGCATATAATGTAGTTTTAAAATGTTGAGATGCTATTGCAACAATAAATCTGTTTTGCTTCCATGTTGATGAATGTATATATTCTTAGATATGCTTAACAACTGGCAAACGGGCGATATTATTTACAAACATTACCTCTTATTATCTGATGCCGAGTTTACAGGTTCGAATCCTGATGTGGAAGGCAATATTTGTAAATTCTTAGATATGTAATGCTGTCCAAATTTCTCTCGCTTTGTGATGATGGAGATATTTTCATAAAATTCCATTTCTCCTGTGTGTGTGTGGGAGATGGTAATTCCCAAGTGATAGTGACTCCAGCTCTGCTGGAATGAAATCTTTGACGCTTCCCTAGCTACTGAACCTTTAACAATATCCTCATAGCTCTAATGAAGTCTCACAGTTTAGGCTGACATTTTTCAGCACTATGTATATAACCCATCCTGTGTGATGGAAGACGACAGGATAAACACAGCTAACTGTTGCTCCTGCTAGGTTAATACCATATAGAATAGTGTAGCAGCACATTGCTGATATATCCAATTTTGCTAAATAAATATAATGCTTCCAAAGCGGTGAGGCGTTCCTCACAGGTGAGAGCACTCAACACGCAGTTGCATGGTCCATGGTTCGATTTCCTGGCACTGATAAATGGACAGGTTTCCTTACACCCCTGCTGTCCCTACGGTTGTGTGTCGCATTCAGAGGAAAATGTGTTAGAAAACACCAGTCCTGCTGGAATGTTATATCGTCTGTAAGACAACACTCCATCCCTCCTGTGTGGAAGAAACTCCAGTACCTATTGGAAGTATTCAAGCGTTCGGTAAAAGGTATCTGTGTGTCCCTTCCCCGACATACATCCAAAGGTGTTAAGAGGTTGAAACTAAGTGAGGTAGCGAATGAAAAAAGTATAGAAGACAAAGGACCCAGGAAAATAAGGACATTAGTCGAAGAGCCAGAAACGAATATGCACAGTTAAGGAGGGAGGCCCAGCGACAATACGAAAATGACATAGTATTGAAAGCCAAAACTAACCCAAAGTTGTTGTACAGCCACATCAGGAAGAAAACAATAGTCAGGGACCAGGTAATCAAGCTGGGGAAGGAAGGAGGGAAGATTACAAGAAACGACCGAGAAGTATGTGAAGAGCTCAACACGAGATTTAAGGAAGTATTTTCAGTGGAGACAGAAAGGATTCCAGAAAGGCGGAATGGTGGGGTTCGCCAACAAGTACTGGACAAAATACACAAAACTGAGGAGGAGGTGAAGAGGCTGGTAAGTGAACTAGATACTTACCAGACATCTCTCCGTGGGTCCTGAGAAAGGGGTCAGAGGCGCTGTGTGTGCCACTAACAACAATCTTCAACACATCTATCGAAACAGGGCGACTACCTGAAGTGTGGAAGACATCAAATGTAGTCTCAGCTTTTAAGAAAGGAGACAGACTCACAGCACTAAACTACAGACCAGTGTCACTGACGTGTATAGTATGCAAAGTCATGGGGAAGATTATCAGGAGGAGAGTAGTGGAGCACCTAGAAAGGAGTGAGCTTCTTCACGGTAACCAGCACAGTTTGAGGGAAGGGAAATCCTTGTGTCACAAACCTACTGGAGTTCTAAGACAAGGTGACAGCAGTAAAACGGGAGTGAAAAGGGTGGGTAGATTGCATTTTGCTGGACTGTAAGAAGGCTTTCGACACAGTTCCACACAAGACGTTAGTGCAAAAGCTACAGGAGCAGGCAGGTATAACAGGAAGGGTACTGCAGTGGATCAGAGAATGCCTGACAGGAAGGAAACAACGAGTCATGGTACGTGACGAGGTGTCAGAGTGGGAGCCTATGACGAGCGGGGTTTCACAGGGGTCAGTTCTAGGGCCGGCTGTTTCTGGTGTATGTGAATGGCATGACGGAAGGGATAGATTCAGAGCTGTCCCTGTTTGCAGACGACGTGTAGCTGATGAGAAAAATTCAATCAGATGAGGATCAGGTAGGACTACAGAGTGATCTAAACAGGATGCAAGCCTGGTCCAGCAACTGGCTCCTTTAGTTTAATCCCGCCAAGTGCAAAGTCATGACGATTGGGGAAGGTCAGATAAAACCCCAGACAGAGTACGGGCTAGAGGGGCCAAATACTTCACATCTTCTGAGGCGCACATCAGCCAAATAACTGGTGCAGCATATGGGCGACTGACAAACCTAAGAATAGCGTTTCGACACCTTAGTAAGGAATCGTTCAAGACTCTGTACTCAGTGTACGTCAGGCCCATATTGGAGTATGCAGCACCAGTAAGGAACCCACACCTGTTAAGCACGTCAAGAAATTAGACAAAGTGCAAAGGTTTGCAACAAGACTAGTCCCAGAGCTGAGGGGATTGTCTTACGAAGAAAGGTTAAGGGAAATCGGCCTGACGACACTGGAGGACAGGAGGGCTAGGGGAGACATGATAACGACATATAAAATACTGCGAGGAATTGACAAGGTGGAAAAAGGGGACACACAAACAAGGGGTCACAATTGGAAGTTAAAGACTCCGATGAGTCAAAGGGATGTTTGGAAGTATTTCTTCAGTCATAGAGTTGTCAGGAAGTGGAATAGCCTAGAAAGTGACGTAGTGGAGGCAGGAACCATACATAGTTTTAAGACGAAGTTTGATGAATCTCATGGAGCAGGGAGAGAGAGGACTTTGTAGCGATCAGTGAAGAGGCGGGTCCAGGAGCTATGAATCGACCCCTGCAACCACAGTTTGGTGAGTACAATGTAATCACAACAAACATAAAGTCAACAAGTATAAGAGGCTAGATCCATCATTGTCACTTTGTTCCGGTTGTATCTTACACACTTGACTCTTAAGAAAATGGTACCACAATTTTCCTCAAAGAATTAAGTTCCAAATTCATCGAAACTATTAGAGATCCAATGTTTGCCATCTTCCTCATGAAGAACGTCAGCGGGGCTATCAAGAGGAGGGGCGCCAGTTGCGTCCTTAGCATATTCCTGGAAAAGCACCGAGAGAACGTGTGCCTCAGGGTAACTCAGGTAAAAGATGGAGAATATGGGGTGTGGTGAAGGAGATATGTGTAGAAGTGGATGACGTTGTATGACCTTTTCGGGTTTAGCACTTAAATTTATAATAATATTGATAATAATAATAACAATAATAATATATAAAAGTGAAGGGATTCCTTCTTGAAGACACGAATCTTGATCCTGTAGCTGGAAACCTTGTGAGACCAGGGTCTTTATGGTGGTGGTATGGGTTGTGGTGGTGGTAGGGTGATGATGGTGGTGAAAGTGGTGGTGTTTGTGGTGTGCGGCGTTAAAGAAGGTCAGTGTTACCAATCCATTACACACACGACCCACCTCATATTCCCCATGTTATCCATAATGAGCTCCACTAAACCTGTCTGTTTGAGTCTGGCAATACACGCCTGGCGTAATGCTATTTACAAACCTTGTGCTTAAGATCTGCGTTTCTCTCTCCTCCCTCCTTTATCACGTTCTTATATCTCCCTTTCACCTGTGTTTCTTTCTGCCCCCCCCCCTTCCTCTATCATGTCCTATCTACCTCTTGCCTTACTCTTCTCCTTTTATCTCCTTCCTTAATTATCTCTCTCTTTTATACAGGGTTTTACAAAGTTAGGTTAAGGGTTCCTAACTTTATTTACAAGATAAAAAGGTGTTACCTGCATCAGCTCATTTTAAAGCCTTTTTATTGTTAAGAGACAAATAGGGGACAGGAGGAAGCTGGAGCCATCTATGGGACAACGATTTAATTTGGTCAACTGACTTTATTTTAATTGAAGTCATTATGCTGTACGAACATGGTCCAGACTCGAGTCATCATGGGAAAAAATGATCTCAGATGAAGTGATGTACTTAAGAAGGGTACAGTCAGAGTGTAGTTGCTGCTGGCTGCCCGTCTTGTTGTGTAGAAGCTCACTTTTCGCTGTCCTCGGAGTGATGACAATGTTGGTCTTGCACATAACAGTAAGGCCACCCACATCTCTTCGGTGTTGAAGACTCTGCTGAAATGACAGATCTGTCCAGGCTGGGCCCAGCCGAGAGGTGAGACGTCTTGTTCTGTTCTCTCTTCTGTCAAGAAGACGCAGATGAGACGGGGCAGGTAATTCAAGAAAGTGGATCATGCTGAAAGTGTGAGCTTAACTGTACCTCGTATAGAATCTTACAACCTCTACTGTCGAGCAGATGCGAGATATGTAAAGCTGCTGTAAGCTTCTTAGCCACTTTTTTTTGCAAGGTTTGCAACGTAGTTCTTCATAGTCGGTTTGGAGTCATATTTCACCCCAAGGATATATACTTCATCCCTGGGTACCAGTACTCTCCCATTCATTTTTACCACTACTCCAGCATTACTATCATGGTACCTACCTAGAGACCATCATTTGTGTTTTCTCAGGAGCAAATGTGACCTGCCATCATTTTCCCCAGGCTGATATACTTGTAAGCTGGTGATTGATGTAACTTAAATCACCACACATTTCTCTCTTGGATAAGTAAATGTCAGAGTACAGTCGTCTCTCCTTCTGTCTCTCCTCTCTCCCCGTTTATTTTTCCCTCGTCTTCGCTTGCCTCTATTCACCTTTCACTTGTCTCCCTTTCTTCTTAACTCTCACGCTATTTTATCCTACCCTCCCTCTCACTTATCCCTTCCTCCCTCTGCTAGCCTTCCCTCTGCTAACATTACCTCTGCTAGCCTTCCCTCTTCTAGCCTTTCCTTCTTTTAGCCTTCCCTTTTCTATCCTTCCCTCTGCTAGCCTTCTCTTTCCTATCCTTCCCTCTGCTAGCCTTCCCTCTCCTAGCCCTCCCTCTCCTAGCCCTCCCTCTTCTAGCCTTACCTTTGCTAGCCTCCCTCTTCTAGCCTTACCTTTGCTAGCACTCCCTCTTCTAACCTTACCTCTGCTAGCACTCCCTCTTCTAACCTTACCTCTGCTAGCCCTCCCTCTTCTAACCTTACCTCTGCTAGCACTCCCTCTTCTAACCTTACCTCTGCTAGCCCTCCCTCTTCTAGCCTTACCTCTGCTAGCCTTCCCTCTGCTAGCACTCCCTCTTCTAACCTTACCTCTGCTAGCACTCCCTCTTCTAGCCTTACCTCTGCTAGCCTTACCTCTGCTAGCACTCCCTCTTCTAACCTTACCTCTGCTAGCACTCCCTCTTCTAACCTTACCTCTGCTAGCACTCCCTCTTCTAACCTTACCTCTGCTAGCACTCCCTCTTCTAACCTTACCTCTGCTAGCACTCCCTCTTCTAGCCTTACCTCTGCTAGCACTCCCTCTTCTAGCCTTACCTCTGCTAGCACTCCCTCTTCTAGCCTTACCTCTGCTAGCACTCCCTCTTCTAGCCTTACCTCTGCTAGCAATCCCTCTTCTAACCTTACCTCTGCTAGTCCTCCCTCTTCTAACCTTACCTCTGCTAGCCCTCCCTCTTCTAACCTTACCTCTGCTAGCCCTCCCTCTTCTAACCTTACCTCTGCTAGCACTCCCTCTTCTAACCTTACCTCTGCTAGCACTCCCTCTTCTAACCTTACCTCTGCTAGCACTCCCTCTTCTAACCTTACCTCTGCTAGTCCTCCCTCTTCTAACCTTACCTCTGCTAGCCCTCCCTCTTCTAACCTTACCTCTGCTAGCCCTCCCTCTTCTAACCTTACCTCTGCTAGTCCTCCCTCTTCTAACCTTACCTCTGCTAGCCTTCCCTCTTCTAACCTTACCTCTGCTAGCACTCCCTCTTCTAACCTTACCTCTGCTAGCCCTCCCTCTTCTAACCTTACCTCTGCTAGCCCTCCCTCTTCTAACCTTACCTCTGCTAGCACTCCCTCTTCTAACCTTACCTCTGCTAGCACTCCCTCTTCTAACCTTACCTCTGCTAGCACTCCCTCTTCTAGCCTTACCTCTGCTAGCCCTCCCTCTTCTAACCTTACCTCTGCTAGCACTCCCTCTTCTAACCTTACCTCTGCTAGTCCTCCCTCTTCTAACCTTACCTCTGCTAGCCCTCCCTCTTCTAACCTTACCTCTGCTAGCACTCCCTCTTCTAACCTTACCTCTGCTAGCACTCCCTCTTCTAACCTTACCTCTGCTAGCACTCCCTCTTCTAACCTTACCTCTGCTAGCACTCCCTCTTCTAACCTTACCTCTGCTAGTCCTCCCTCTTCTAACCTTACCTCTGCTAGTCCTCCCTCTTCTAACCTTACCTCTGCTAGCACTCCCTCTTCTAACCTTACCTCTGCTAGCACTCCCTCTTCTAACCTTACCTCTGCTAGTCCTCCCTCTTCTAACCTTACCTCTGCTAGCACTCCCTCTTCTAACCTTACCTCTGCTAGCACTCCCTCTTCTAACCTTACCTCTGCTAGCACTCCCTCTTTTAACCTTACCTCTGCTAGCACTCCCTCTTCTAACCTTACCTCTGCTAGCACTCCCTCTTCTAACCTTACCTCTGCTAGCACTCCCTCTTCTAACCTTACCTCTGCTAGTCCTCCCTCTTCTAACCTTACCTCTGCTAGCCCTCCCTCTTCTAACCTTACCTCTGCTAGCCCTCCCTCTTCTAACCTTACCTCTGCTAGCCCTCCCTCTTCTAACCTTACCTCTGCTAGCACTCCCTCTTCTAACCTTACCTCTGCTAGCACTCCTCTTCTAACCTTACCTCTGCTAGCCCTCCCTCTTCTAACCTTACCTCTGCTAGCCCTCCCTCTTCTAACCTTACCTCTGCTAGCACTCCCTCTTCTAGCCTTACCTCTGCTAGCCCTCCCTCTTCTAACCTTACCTCTGCTAGCACTCCTCTTCTAACCTTACCTCTGCTAGCACTCCCTCTTCTAACCTTACCTCTGCTAGCCCTCCCTCTTCTAACCTTACCTCTGCTAGCACTCCCTCTTCTAACCTTACCTCTGCTAGCACTCCCTCTTCTAACCTTACCTCTGCTAGTCCTCCCTCTTCTAACCTTACCTCTGCTAGCCCTCCCTCTTCTAACCTTACCTCTGCTAGCACTCCCTCTTCTAACCTTACCTCTGCTAGCACTCCCTCTTCTAACCTTACCTCTGCTAGCCCTCCCTCTTCTAACCTTACCTCTGCTAGCACTCCCTCTTCTAACCTTACCTCTGCTAGCCTTCCCTCTCCTTTTCTCTTTCACCCTTACCATTTACTACAGCATTCTTCCTCCCTCTCACCTCTTCCTTCATTGCCAAACCAACCTCTCCTGCTCCTGCTCCTGCTTCTGCTCCTCCTGCTCCTGCTCCTCCTCCCCACCCTCATATAAGGACGGTACTCTTGAGTGGAACATCTTGCGGCTTGCAATAAAAGTAGGACTTTTTTTTTTTGTACGCCTGAGGCACATCCTTTATTATATTCCTCTTGTTCATCATTCTTCTCCCCATCTTTCTTTTTCCTCTTCCTCGTCCTTATCTTCCTCCTTCTGCTCGTCTCCCTCCTCTTTATTCTTCTCTTCCTCCTGCTCATTTTTTCTACTCTCCCTCAAGATTGTTCTTTTCTTTCTTCTGATTCTTTTTGTCCTCTTTCTCTTCTGTGTTTTCTTCTTATGTTTTTCTTCTGTTCTTCCTCATCTTTCTCATATTCTTTATAAATTTATACATTAAAATACATGCACGCACACACACTCACACACAAGCACGCACAGACACACACACACACACACAAGCACGCACACACACACACACACACACACACACACACACACACACACACACACACACACACACACACACATCACACGCCCCGGTGGCCTGGTGGCTAAAGCTCTCTCTTCACGCACGGAGGGCCCGGGTTCGCTTCCCGGCGGGGTGGAAACATTTCGATGTGTTTCCTTACACACACACACACACACACACACACACGCGCACACACCCGGTGGCCTGGTGGCTAAAGCTCTCACTTCACGCACGGAGGGCCCAGGTTCGATTCCCGGCGGGGTGGAAACATTTCGATGTGTTTCCTTACACACACACACACACACACACACACACACAACACAACACACACACACACACACACACACACGCACACACACACACCCGGTGGCCTGGTGGCTAAAGCTCTCGTTTCACGCACGGAGGGCACGGGTTCGATTCCCTGCGGGGCGGAAACATTTCGAGGTGTTTCCTTACACACACACACACAACAGGCCTAGTGTCTACTCGACATGTGCCTAGGACAAAATGGTAACTAACACACACACACACACACACACGAGTGAGAGGAGACGAGCAGCCAGAATAAACGTTCTAATGAAAGAAGAATCAAACATTGAGAATATATAGGGTAAGATCAGGGAACACAGCGGTCACGACTTCTTAAGGTTTCCTGAAGTGTGAGGGAAGTGGAGTAGGAACAAGATCATTGACTCGAGTCCCTGGTGCAAGCAAAATTAAACAGTGAAGAAAGTTTGAATAGAAACAAGACCTAAATGCCTGGTGGAAGCACAGTTGAAGGATGATGGATGCAGACTCGGTCTGGTGAAGCACAGTTGAAGGATGATGGATGCAGACTCGGTCTGGTGGAAGCACAGTTGAAGGATGATGGATGCAGACTCCGACCATAGGAATGACTTATATCAGTGATAACTATGATACAGTAAAATAATTTCTACTAAACTTTAACGAGAAGTTGAGCTAAATATGTGTGTGTGATTACCTATGTCATTATCTATTTTACATTATCTTTTTATTATTTATATGTTCTTACCTTTTATTCGTTATCTGTTTGTCATTACTTGATTGTCATTTCCTATTTTCATTAACTGTTTACTATTATCTATTTATCATTAACTCTTCGTCATAACCTATGTTATTGTAATAATGTTGGTTGAATTACCCACATTATGTGTTTTCTCAGGAGCAAATGTGACCTGTCAACATTTTCCCCAGGCTGGTATAGCTGTAAGCTGGTGATTGATGTAACTTAAATCACCACACATTTCCTCTCTTGGATAAATGTCAGAGGACACAAGTGCAACTGAAATGTATTATTACCTGACCCACGAAATCGCAATAAAAAATATTGCAAACAGATCACGGAACGGGTGGGGCTTGAACCCATGGCGAGTGAATCCTAAAACTCACAGACCAGTGAGTGCTAAAACTCACAGACCAGTGAGTGCTAAAACTCACAGACCAGTGAGTGCTAAAACTCACAGACCAGTGAGTGCTAAAACTCACAGACCAGTGAGTGCTAAAACTCACAGACCAGTGAGTGCTAAAACTCACTGATCTGTGAGTTTTAGCACTCATTTGCTATGGGTTCATGCTTCACCTGTTCAAGAACATAAGAATGTAGGAACACTGCAGTAGGCCTACTGGTCCATACAAGGCAGGCCGTTCCCTCTGATTTATTTTATGTCATTACCTATCAGTAGTTACCGGAGCAGAGCTCTGCTGGTTACCAGTGGTTGAGGCGCAGAACATTTCTGCTGCACGGTCTCTGAAGACCCAGGATGCTCTCTCCCGTCTGGTCTTATTATTTCTTCTCGACATCCAGATACCAACAGTCGTAGCCCAGTGGTGAGAGTCACGCCTCTCACCACTGAGGACCGCGGGATCGAATCTCTGGACTAAAAAAAAAAAAAGGTCGTCTTGGTGAGTACATGTGGGAAGTGCATCTGCTGGCGTTTAGCAGGCGGAGGATGAAGCCTCCACTGTCTTGCGCTGAATAACCCACATGGGTTTAGAGCCATGAATTATTATTATTCTCAGCATTCAGTAGTAGTTTCTTTACTTCCTCTTTATTTCAATAAAGAATAAAAAGGCACAATACTGTGACTGTAACAATACATAAATAACCCGCACATAGGAGAGAGAAACTTATGACGACGTTTCGGTTCCACTTAGACCATTAACTAGTCACACTAACACACGAAGGTAAGGGAGAAAGAATATATACGAGAGGACGACAGCGACGGGAGAAAGACAGGTAGAAAAATAAAAAGGAAGTGTAGATAATAGTGGAAGTAGTGGTGGAAGTAGTAGTAGTAATAGTAGTAGTAGCGGGTTATTTGTGTGTTTAACTATCGTCCATTTCAGTTGTCTGGGATTCAAATAAACTACATTTAAATTATCTTCTTTTGTGAACTCACTCGCAAACTTTCCATTTAATTCCTCTCCCGTTTTCTCCTCCACTTCAGTGATTATACCATCGGCTTTCATTATTTTTATTTTGTATTTATCATGTAGTACAAACCTGAAAGTTGGTTCTACCTTTCCCTTGTCTACTGTTTCCTTTTCACAGTTTTTTTTTTTTTGCTTTTGTTTTCTTAGCTCCTTACATTTGTGTGTTCATTTGCGACCTCCTTAAATCTCTGGTAAGTTTCTTGATTGGCTCGCTTCAAAAATTGCTTTCAAGTCCTTTTTTTTTACCATAGCTCTCCAGCACCTTCCATTAAACCATTCATAATATTCATTTTTGGAATAGGTTAACTCCATTTTCATACGTGTGACAGTACTCTTTGCACAGATTATGTCATTTTCCATGTAATATTTTTTCCCACATTCTTGTAAATATTGTTTGAAAATATAATATTATTTTCTTATAATCTAGTAGTTCACTCTGATGTGTTTAGTTTTTCATCCAAGATATATTTGGCAGCATATATTATTTGGAGTTAAATATAATTACTCTTTCCAAGAGGACTTAGTTGTGTGTGAGTACACTGTACTTACAGTGTTTTTTGTTAGCTACCAGTTGTCAAAGGCACCTGTCGATAAACATTTCACCTTGTGTGTGTGTGTGTGTGTGTGTGTGCGCACACATTTGTATAGCCTATACTGACGTCATTTACAGGTTGTCTTACGATAACCCCCTGCCTCTTCTTCAGTATCATTCGTCGTATATATTTTTTCACACTGTTCCTTGCCTCTCTCTCTCTCTCTCTCTCTCTCTCTCTCTCTCTCTCTCTCTCTCTCTCTCTCTCTCTCTCTCTCTCTCTCTCTCTCTCTCTCTTTCTCTCTCTCTCTTTCTCTCTCTCTCTCTTTCTCTCTCTATAAAACTCACCATCCAAATCTGTTCCTTAACGACTTCTGACCTGTGGCCCTCTTATAAATATTCTGATAGATGAACATATAATTCTTGGAGATATAATCTGATGGCCAACCCTTGAGGGATCACTCTCTATAACTCATGTGATATCCATCTATATAATCCGCGCGATAACCTTCTTGATACATCTCAGAGATCACTCACCCTATCTCCTATAATTTAACCGTGAATACTCATCTATAATTCTCTGCCCCGTCGAGGCGGCCTGTGTTATAGGCCACTGGCATCACTTAATTTAAACCAGCTTTAAATTCATGGAAACTTTAGACTTCGGATTATTATTATTATTATTATTATTATTATTATTATTATTACAATTATCATTATTTTTATTTTCCACAGTTGGTTTACTTGTTTTCCTTTCCTCTCTTACATCTCTCCATCACCTCCCTCAGCACTGACAGCATCAAGACCTTCCCTCTCACGACTTTAATTTCCGGAGCCGAGGGGCGTTTCCGTATCATAACGTAGATTTCCGGCCTCACTAGGGCTCCAACACACCCCCTCAGATGTAGCCAGCAACAAGGGAAAGCAAGGCAACATTGTAATACCATTATTATTTTTAATATTGTTAGAAAAATGCCTTAAAATTTCTTAAATATATCCAAGCGTGCTCCTGTTGCGGTGAGCTGTAGCTCAGTGGTAGAGCATTCAACTCACAACCAATATAGCCAGGGTCGATTCCCGGGTGTGGAGAGACGTATGAGCAACTCTCTTTAAACATGCTGCTCCGGTTCACCTATCAGCATACAGGTTCTGGGCAATTAGTCTTAATCTGTCGTGCCTTTGTCATTAATACAGAATCGATGGTGTAGTGGTCAGGGCAAAACTACACCATCGATTAAGATTTCGGCCTGGCCTGAATATTATGGTATGAGCTCGAACTCCGTTTTCAGCTTGATGTATTATTATATTGGTGGCATGCCTGACCAGCTGGATATATATGTGGCACAATACGGTAGGTCAGCCCTGGGTAATAAACTGGCTGTTTTCACTAGATATGAGAAAGGAATTTGTGTGAAGTGCCAGTGATATAGAAACCAATTTATGAGGAACTCAGTGTGAGTAGACGTAATTTATTCTCCATCTTTTTGAAGACATTTCACTATGTTATTGTTCTGAAATGGCTCAGTGTCCGACAAGTATAGTAATTGGACACTATTTGGGCAGAACCTGTTTAAAAACAACGTTTCGCTCAGACAGGGGCTTTTTCAGGTCAATGTCTGGCACGTGAGACACAACATTGTATGCAAAAGAAAGTAAGGTGAGGTAAGCGCAATCAGGTAATGGTTGACAGAGTGGTGACTGTCAGGTTGATGGGTCACCTACACATGGTGCTGGGTCACCTGCACAGTTTTTAGGAGAATTTTTAAGGATGAGTTTAGTTAAGAGGTTTTGTGATACTAAATTGACCTTGGTTCTGTTCTATGGTATTGGAAGTGTTTGTTGGTGTTCCACTATGGGGTGTTTTAGCTGGTGTTCCACTGTGGGGTGTTCCCTTTGGTGTTCCCTCTAGTGTTCCATTGTGTGGTGCTCCCTTTGGTGTTCCATTGTGTGATGTTCCCTCTGGTGTTCCTCTGGAGGACACCTTGGCATCGATCTAGCACACACACACACACACACACACACACACACACACACACAGTGTGCTACCTCTAAACACAGTCTTCATATCCTTTTTTCCTCTTTGAAAATTATTCAGCTTTTGTCCAGTCCATTGGTTAGAACATATTATTGATGGTTTACAGTACTGACAAGTTGATTAATAAGACAAATTTGCAGCACCTGGGAATCTTTATTGCCGAAACGTTTCGCCTGCACGACAGGCTTTCTCAGTCGAATATAGGTGAATACAACACTGAAAGTAGTAGTAGTAGCAGCAGCAGAAATAGCAGTAGTAGCAGCAGCAGAAATAGCAGTAGTAGTAGCAGTAGTTTGGACGTGATCAGCTTGTTATACTCGGTGGAGGTCTGTTCTTCCTTATGATACAAGCGTTGTTCTTGCTATTGAAGCAGACGTCTACAGATTTCCCTGTGGTGGATGTGAGAGAGTATACATTGGTGAGACTGCACGGCATCTTCACGCAAGTCACTGAAAAAAAAATATGCCCGCAAAACATAGCAAGAAGAATGCTTGTAATATTCATTTAGAATAAAAACAAACATATTTAATGGCCTGGATAAAGGCTGAATGATTTTCAAATTAAACTAGGACATGAATAAGGTGTTTAGAGGCTGCACACAAGCAGACTTCCAATACCGTAGAACAAACCAGGGGCGTTTAACATTGATAAACCTCTAGCTAAACTTATCCTGAACAATTCTCCCAGTGTGTGTAGATGACACTTCAACCTAACAACGTCACCATTCCGTCATCCATTACCTAACAACGCTGCTTTTGTTTTAGTCCTACATCTTAGGCTTGCACCAAATGTTTTCATTCTGAATTGTGTTGTAGTTACTCAGTAGGCGTTCTCGAGCACTTAACTTTCAAGTAAAATAGATAAATTAGCATGTTAGTATCGAAAATACTAAACAAAATCTACGCCGAGAACTTCAATAAATCAAAGAGTTTTGTTTTATTGTGGAAAGGAAGAACTTGATGGCATGTTTACATGTTTCTGTTCGACCAGAATCTTGAGAGAAGCTACTCGTTCACAAGATGCTAATACCAGGATGCTGCCATGTTGCTCAAGTGAAGGATTTACCTGATTGATTATTCACGTGACCCTCGTCATCAAGTACCTGGGGAAATGTTTCTCCCTCTCTCTTTCCGTCTCTGTCTGTCTGCCTCTCTCTCTCTTTCACTCACACACACTTCAGTACCCTACCACCCACCACTACACAGCCTCGGTATATGGACTCAAACCATGAAATTCGGGACGTCAAACGATGGTCTTCGGGGAGTCGTTACTTCGTCTGTGCCATTCGAGTCGCGGAATGAGCTTATCTGCAGGTGGGGGAAGAGCATGAAATTCCTGAGGTCAAACAGGGGTCTCAACCTCGTTCGGGTCATTCGTTACGGAGAGCCTCAAAAGGTCAGATAAACAGTGTCCCTTTAGGAGGACACCGACAGCATTCTTGGAGGATAAAGGGACGCCTCGTTGAGCCATGGGAAACCGATTACATTTGACCTCTGTTGACCTTTCCTGACCTGACCCATTCTCTTATTTACGCGCCGGGGCTAATTTGGGGTGAAAACACGCCAAGTTGGGTGTCATCAGCGTGAAATTAGGGCGACGGACCAGTATTATTGTTATTAAGGAAGATAAATGGAAGAGTGTAAAATATAAGAAAGATTGTGATTTTTTTTAGTGAGAGATGATCCTCGATTGTTTGTGAAATTTAGCGCCAGAATGAGTGTATGGGCTTTTCTGCTTTCAGGTTTGTTTTGATTCCAACTGTTGGTGGTGGCGGTGGTGCTTCTGCTGGTGGTGATACTCTTGTTGATGTTGGTAAGAAGACACCAAATGCAGGTAAGTCTATACGTTTTACCCATGATGGGAATGCTTTTTTTTATTAATTAGGTACATTTTATAGGAAATATTGAGACTCTTATACACGTTGCACTTCGTCTCAGTCAGCTCCTTGCTTGAGCAAGTAGCCTCCTGCAATGTTCCACGGTTCTTGTGTACAGTGTGCCTTTGGAATTTAAGCTATGTTGCACTGTATTCGCAGCTTCTTGCTGTGTATAGTGGGTCACCTGCAACGTTTCTCTGTTTTATGGCGTGAGACAGAAGACCTATTGCATTCCTTTGTTTAAATTAAACACGGTGGAACCACCTCACTTAGGAACCTATAAGCTGCACCTTCCTTGATTCTTCTTTCTAGTTCCTCTGAAGATGTGTGTGTAAACACATGAAAGCGATCACATATTTCTGTTTATTGTTTTTCACCGTGATGGTTTTCACATCTTCAGTCATGTCACTGACGTGTTGGTTTAATCTTAACAACTAACCCACAGTTTGGAGAGGAAATTGGGTGTTAGTTATTATTTGCCAAAGGCACTTGTCGACAGAGACGTGTGTTTGTGTTTCTTGGTATTTATTTCTGCAGGTGTGTTATTCCGATTATTAACTGTCAGTACATGTGTTTCCTTATCGTTCATCCTCTCATTTTTCATTATTTTATCTGTTGTAATCTATATCTCAGTCTCGCTCTATTACGTTTATCACTTTCGTATTTATATTACACAACAGTGTCACTTTCACACACACACACACATACATACATACACACACACATACACACACACACATACATACACATACACACACACATACACACACACACATACACACACATACACACACATACACACACACACACACACACACACACATACATACACATACACACACACACACACACACAACACACACATATATATATATATATAGAAAGAGAGAGAGAGAGAGAGAGAGAGAGAGAGAGAGAGAGAGAGAGAGAGAGAGAGAGAGAGAGAGAGAGAGAGAGAGAGAGAGAGAGAGAATACTAAGCCAATCATTGCTACACTGAGACTCACTCCACAGAATTATAGAAAGACAATAATAATTATTGGATAATGTAATTGGATGGGCTTAATTATTGAACCATCTTGCCCTGTGGACATCTTATGGTCAATAAAAATCGCCGCAACGATTAGGTCAGTGAAGGAAATTTGAAATTGCTTTCCTGGTTTAGATTTTGATTATTATAATCAAATAAAGCTCTAAACCGACATGGGTCATGCAACTAGATCTTGAATGAGGTTATATAGAAATCAATTCCCCACTATTAATAATATAAAATGTAGTCCCTGTTGCAATTGAAGTTATCCCCGAGACATTGTTTTAGTAACATGTGCAGGGAGGATCACTCGACCTGTTTTTTAACCAAATTGTCCTTGATTATAATCCCCCAAACATTCATCTCCTGAAGAAGTGATTTGTTGAAAAATCTACAGCTAATTTAAGCCCACTCCTGTGGCTTTTAGCAGTGTGTTTTCACTTGTGTGTTTTACCTATTAGTTACCAGTTGTCAAACACTTGTCGATAGACCTGTGGTGTTTTTTTTCTGTGTATGAGTGTGTACTTACCTAATTGTGGTTGCAGGGGTCGATTCATAGTTCATGGTCCCGCCTCTTCACTGGTCGGTACTAGGTCCACTCTCTCCCTGCTTCATGAGATTTATCATATCTCTTCTTAAAGCTATGTATGGATCCTGCCTCCACTACATTGCTCTCAAGATTGCTCCACTTCCTGACAACTCTATGACTAAAGAAATACTTCCTAACATCCCTGTGACTCATCTGAGTCTTCAACTTCCTATTGTGACCCTTTGTTGCTGTGTCCCATCTCTGAAACATATTGTCCCTATCCACCTTGTCAGTTCCTCTCAGTATTGTGTGTGTGTACTCACCTATTTGTGCTTGCAGGGGTCGATTCACAGCTCCTGGTGTGTGTGTGTGAGAAACTTTTTACTGTGTGTGTTATTGGAGCGGCAGACTTGCGTGATGTGCCCAAATTTCGTGACTATATTAAAAAAGAGCGTAATTATCATAACCACATAATGCACCGTAATTACTGAATGTTTAGATCACCGACATATGATTACTCCAGATTATTATTATATTCATGGGGCGGAGCGCTAGACCCCAGGGTGCCATACAGCTCCTCGGGTATGCGGGGTCTACCTACCTACCTGGAGGCTATTTCCAGGATCAACGCCCCCGCGGCCCGGTCCACGACCAGGCCTCCCGGCGGATCAGGGCCTGATCAACCAGGCTGTTACTGCTGGCCGCACGTAGTCCAACGTACGAACCACAGCCAGGCTGATCCGGCACCGACTTTAAGTATCTGTCCAGCTTCCTCTTGAAGGCAGCCAGGAGTCTATTGGTAATTCCCTTTAGGCATGATGGGAGGCTGTTGAACAGTCTTGGGCCCCGGACACTTATGGTGTTTTCTCTTAGTGTACCAATGGCTCCCCTACTTTTCATTGGGGGTATTTTGCATCGCTTGCCCAGTCTTTTACTTTCGTAGGGAGTGATTTCTGTGTTCAGATTCAGGACCATTCCTTCTAGGATTTTCCAAGTGTACTCGCCTGCGTTCCAGCGAGTACAAGTGGAAGAGCCGTGGAAGAGCCGAGTAGCTCCAATTCCTTGGAGAGAGAGAGAGAAACTGAGAGAGAAACTCCTAGCTTTAATCTTCAATATTAAAAAGTCTGCTCATAATCGCTGACTTCTTTGTCATCGAAGGAGATAAGCAGCGATAATTTCCACCATCACACACACACACACACACACACACGAGCGAATTAAATTAAATAATTCATGTTAAGCGCTAAACCCATGTGGGTCATACAGAGCAAGACGTGGTGGAGGCTTGATCCCGCGTGTTCTGAACGCGAGACAGACACGCTTCTTATTTATACTCAACTAGATATAACACAAACACAACCGAGAGATCTTGGGTTGAGACAGGGTGAGGCACATGACTGCCTTAAACAAACCAGGGTACGGGTGGGGTTAGAACCCATGGCGAGTGAGTCGTAAAACTCCAGGCCAGTGCCAAAACCACCGCGCCAGCTGGTTACAATAAGTTTCATCCACTGTGACCACAAATGCATTTGTGGTCACAGTGGGGCCAATGCTAACCTTTCTATGGTTTATAAATATAACTAGTTGGATGAATGTTATTGTAGCCAGCTGGCCCAGTGGTTTACACACTGGCCTAGACTTTTACGACTTACTTGCCATGGGTTCTAACCCCACCCGTTCCCTGGTTTGTTTGCAATCATTTTATTACGATTTCATGAGGTATGACTGTGTCTACTCCTGCTGTCAAGGATATATATACGTAAAGGAGTATACACCTAAGTGTATTTACCCTGAGAGTGCATTTTAACCCCTGTTTTAGGGACCAGAGTATTCTTTACTGGTGGTGAACAGGAGACTTGCAGTCTTAAAGACCATCGTGTGGCCGATGGATTTCAAACCTAATAAACCAAGGAACCAACCCGCTGCCCCTGTTCATTTACCACTAAATTGCTGCCTGGGTGTAAACAGATTGATAATGGACGACTCCTAAGGCGAACAAGATTATAGATTGTATGTCATGGGCTTTAAACACAAGGAGTGGTGGAGGCTCGAACCTGCGTCTGCTAATTGCGGCCTGGCCTTTGACCAGCCAGGCTGTTGGTGCACCATAGGTCGGACCTGGCTTTGAAATACTAAAAGTAGAGGATTATTTTTCTTCTCTCCCTTTTAACCCTCCAAGGTTGAGGGGCTCTTGATCGAAGGAATTGGACTTATCCTCTCCTTTCTTTTATCGAACCGAGTTGTCTCCCATTCCCGAGGCTGCATGACCTCTGCTACCCTAGCGCTACCCCATGATTGAAATAATAATGCACCGCAAACATTGTTTATACTGACATAAAGAAAAAGTGGCATATGTTGTTGCTCTCACAACAGGCGTTAGTTAATGTGTGTGAGAGAGAGAGAGGGAGAGTGGGTGTGTTTGCGTGTGTGCGTGTGTGAGTTATTTAGTTTCGAATCGACACTGGTGAGACTTACATAGCAGTTCACCTCTTATGTGTGTTGAAAATGTCAGAAAAATGCTACGTTTTCTCAAGCGAGTTCAATAATGATGCTACTCAGATGCAGGCTGCATGGTTGATCTGCAGCAAACTAATTGTACCATTTGTGGTATTTGTTAGATCACCCAGTACGTGGGCATCATGAATTGCGGACAGACACTGTCGGACACAGTTTCTCTGTAACTTATTTTAAATTGCAGATACGTAGACAGAGCAAGCTCTTATTAAACAAAAAAATACTCTGCATGTCGGCTTTCTATCTGTCTCATGTATGTAAGTCTTTGTTATCACTTGCTTGTGTGGTTCATCATGCTCTGGCTTGTGTAGCAGTGCCGTGAGAGTAAACACTGAAGTATCACTCTGAGTTGGAGAAACTTGTCATTGTAAGCATGTAGTGTGTGTTAAAATGTGGCATGTATTTGTGTAGTGTTGTGTCCTGTAATGTAGATAGTCTGCAGGAAGTTGCAGCACTATATATATATAGTGCCGAATAGGTAAAACTAGTTAATTAGAAAAGAACTCATTTAAAATTAAGTCATTTCTAAAATTTTATCTTATACATTTAAAGATTTTTTTCATTTATGTTAATATAAAAATTAATGATTTTGTACCAAAAGAACCTTAAGAAACTTACCTAACCTTATTATAACAAGAGCAGTTTAATTTAGCCTAATCCAACCAAATATATTTTGTATAAATTTGCAATAATTTAATAATAAATGAACACAACGAAATATATTTTTTCCTTAGGTTGAGAATTATTTTTGCGAAATTATTGCATATTCAAATTTTCGCTTGCTCTATTCGGCAAGAAGTGCGTTGCTATTTAAGCCAAAATCGCAAGTTTTACTTATTCCCCACCACATATTTATATATCATAGATGCAGACGTTGAGGGGTGGGGGTGAGGGTAATGTGAAGGGAGCTTCATGGACCCCCCTAGGCAGGCATATTTAACACCATTAAGTCATTTCTACACACGTCGCGCCTGGAATACTGATGTGAGTTATCACACAAGCCAGTCTGTTTGTTAACGTCTATCCCACAGCGCTGATAAACCCTCATGTCCTCTGCCTGCCTCTCACTTCTACACTCAATTTGCAGTTAAATTAATTATTTTGCATTGTCGCAGGGGATAGAACGGTGTGAAGAAATTTACTTGGATGGCACGTTTTCTCTTGTAGTGAGTGGGCTTCTGAGGCTCATTTAATTAATAACGTCCTAAAGTTTCTGTGTGGATTTCTTACGTAAGTTTTTGCAGGAAATTTCTCGTTAGGTTGGCCTCTATACATAATAATAACCAATTATAACATACAACGAAAGAAACATAAGTCGATGAAAGGTTGTGGCGCACGAAGAGAAAACGGGAAGCCACTAAGTGCATAAGTATGTCAGATTCATACACAAATATCCCGCACACAGGGGAGAGGAGCTTACCACGACGTTTCGGTCCCACTTGGACCATCGTCCTGGTAAGCTCCTCTCTCCTATGTTCGAGTTATTTGTGTATTGTTCCAGTCACGGTACTGTGCCTTTTTTGTTATTTATGTCAGATTCTCACTGTTTAAGGTTCCTTAATCAGTAACCCACTTGACTGTACGACACTACAATGATGCCTGGTACTGAGAGGACGGCATGACTTCCGACACCTTGGCATATACACAGACGATAGTAGACTAAGTGCTGCCTGTGGTCAGTGACAAGGATCAAAATGTAGATATGGATTTTGAGGAATTTAAGAAGAAGAAGAAAAAGAATAACTTTAAATAGCGTTACTTGTTCTGTAATTATGATTGATATAATAGGAGAGTGAACTGGTCCAGAGAATAGCAAGTTGACAGTGTAAATATGACGAGTTCAAAAAACATATATGTTGAAAAGGTTGATTATTCAATTGACTTTAGTGAGTTGGAGATAATAAAGAGACAACCATAGATATTGGTTATTCAATAAGTTAAGCATTAAAGTATTTTCCAACCTCCTCTCCATAATGTTGAGAAATGTTGCTATTCTTGAGGTGAGGAAACTTCCTTCCCACAGTGTTGAGAAATGTTGCCACTGTTGGCATGAGCAACTGCAAAATCATCTCCATTTAACTCCTGATAGAAGCTGTACATGTAAGGTACCTGTAGTGTCCTCCGGAGGTTAGCGCCCCGCGATCCGGTCCAAGACCAGGCCTGCTGCTGCTTGTTGGCTTCATCCATCAAGTTGATGTAAGGAGTTTTTCATCTTAAAAATTTCTTCAGCATGATCCATTCGAGTTTAGTGCTTTTTTTTGTAAATAATAATAATAATAAAATCGTTTCCACTTATGTTCAGCAGTTTGGTTCATTCAGATTATTATATATTTATGGGGAGGCGCCAAACCCATAGGCCCATACAGCTCCTTGGGAATGAGAGGCAATCAGCTTTGATCCAAGGAAGCAGAGAGGAAGCTCCAAATTACCTGGATGAAGACGGGGGTTCAGAGATGCACATCTTGGAAGACACGAATATGAGATAATGATGATGAGCTTTACGTCATGGGAAGAAGGCAGGGCCGGAGGAGACATGATCGCAACGTACAAAGTACTCAGTGGCATTGATCAAGTGAACAGGGACTGATGGTGCGACGTGGTAGGTACTGGAACAAGACTGCAGAGATGGAAGCAAGTGAACCACATGAAGGTTTCGAAGAACTTTAGAAGTATGAACGTCTTGAACGGTGGAATGAGGTACGTTCCTTATAAGGGGAATGACCTATATGCCTTATGAACAAGTAGAATGAGCTGCGTAAGGTGGTAGTGAAAGCCTGTTAAGAGCTGGAGTTATGGCTTGGAAAGCAAGGCTTCATTAACAAGGGGCAGACTAAGAGAAAGAGCCTGGAGCAGAGAGTCGACCCCTGCAACCACAAATAAGCAAATACATATAACTGAATACACACACACACACACATACACACACACACACACACACACATACATACACACACATACACACACTCACATACATACACAAAAAAACACCTCCGTGGACCCACAAAGTCTTAGAGATGAGCCGCTTTAAATCTGTGTAACAAATCATCCCCCACACCTGTCACTGTGGTGGTGATGGTGGAAGTGGTAGCAGTGGTGGTGGTAGTGGCAGCGGCGGTGGTAATGACGGTGGTAGTGGTAGCGGTGGTTGGTAGTAGTAGCGGTGGTGTTAATGGTGGTAGTAGTAGCGGTGGTGTTAATGGTGGTAGTAGTAGCGGTGGTGGTGATGGTGGTAATGGTAGCGGTGGTGGTGATGGTGGTAATGGTAGCGGTGGTGGTAATGGTAGCGGTGGTGGTGGTGGTAATGATGATAGTGGTAATGGTAGCGGTGGTGATAATGGTGGTAGGGGTAGTAGCACTGACGACTGTCCTGTAATGGCATCATCTCTCACCATATGATAGTAATAGATGGGTGGTCCTTCTTAATCCCCCCTCCCTCATCAAATCTCTCCTACTCCCCCACCATAACCCTCCATCTTCCCCATCCCTCCCTTTAACATCCCATCTCCCGAGTCCTCGTCCATTCATCCCCGGCTGTCCCTTATTTCCTTTATTCATGACACAGCTTTCACACTAGTGAGTCGCCAGTATTCCATCCTTGTGCACTGTCAGGGGATCACAAATCTCTACGGTAAACATCGTAATTCTTACCGATGATTCTCCCTGTGTCTATTGTGGGCTCTGTGGGAGGCCTCTGTTTGTCTGTGTGTGAGCATTGCCGCCTGTCTGCCTGCCTGCCTTTCTGCCTGTGCTAAACATCGTTGGTAGATTAGAGTCAGAGGGGATGAGAGTTAGAAGTTATGCTAGTTACGTATCCCCGAAGAGGAACCTTTAAGAGGTTGATTTTTTTCTTTTTCTTCATCCAGATTTTTGTTTTTATTTGCTCCTTATTACGAACACAGATGTAGATATGGCCTGTACACCTTGCCGCAATGCGATTGTCATTTGAGCACAAGCAAAAGATAGCAGAGAATAACTGAATTATATGTCCTTCACCAAACAAGCTGATATTTACAGAATAGTACAGCCTATGGACAATATTGACACAACGTACAATGAGACCAAACAGAGGCATGAGACACAGTGAGCAATGCGGCAAATGGAAACACAGGACACGGAGAACCGTGAGCGACCAGCAGTGAAGGTAAGTCTGCCAATGTTGTTTCCACGAGTGTGCCACATAGCTTCATAGCTTTGGTGGGCTTCCTTGCTATTGGCTGAGTGAACCGAGATACTGGTATAACGACGGGGCCCCCTTGATCGTTAAACCCTTAGCACCTGGTTCGCTGGTTGGGAGGCAGCCTATATGGGTGTGTAACATACGCTGAATAAAATGTAACATACTCTTAGCATGCCACACTCCTCATAATTCGAGAAGGCATCATCCAATCGGCTTCAAAATTTCAACTCGGACCCTAATTTCATTAGGGCCCGAGTCTTGGAATATTTGGCATGTGCAGGTGCCCTACGACCAACGTTGTTGAATCAACTCCCAGCGTCCTGACATGGCTCTGATAACTTCCAAAACCCTCAGCGGCGGAGCTTTAAGAGGCACGTAAGTTCCCCAGTCTTCTAATAAAATGTTCATTTGTCTACTATAATCTATCTTGCCCATAATTACTATCGCATTTGCTTTGTCTGTTTCGTAAGGTGAAGTTTAGGATCTTTCCTTAATTCATGGTATAACTTAACAAATCTTTGATGATAATTGTGTTGTAGAGGTCTGAGCAAAATTTAAGTTTAGCAGTTTTATTAAATAAATTATTTCCCGTGTAATAAATGTCGTACACTCAAAATTTTTAATACCTTTCTTGTGTGTAAATATTTAGCTCTAGATCTTTCGCACTCGTGCGTCGTCAGGAGCTGTGTAATATTGCAAGCCAGCGACACATAGGAGAGGAAATTCTCTGAGGAAAGGCAGAAGGTATCAATGGCGAGGTTGCCCGGAGTCAGGGTCATGTATATTTCCAAAATGATCACCACACTAGGACCATGTGTGCCAACTCACTAACGTTAGTAATGATGCCACCAATGTTGACATACCATAGGCTGGTGGAATCTCTGTCTCTGTCTGTCTGTCTGTCTCTGTCTCTCTCTCTCTCTCTCTCTCTCTCTCTCTCTCTCTCTCTCTCTCTCTCTCTCTCTCTCTCTCTCTCTCTCTCTCTCTCTCTCTCTCTCTCTCCTTCCCCACCCACCGCCATCCTCTCAGCCCCCATCACCAGCACTGTCCCCAGACTCAGTGGAGTAAGGGCCTCCCCCATGATTTATCACCCATGGACCAGGAAGCAAAGAGCAGCTGAGTTATTGCTCGCCCCATAATGGAGTTAAACACTCAAAAATTGGGGCATTTATCATGATGGTGGAGACATAAGTTTCTATATATATATATTTTTTAAAGGGAGGTATTTTTAAGGGTTGGAATATGGGTAAGGGGGGATGAGGGAGGTGGTTAGGAAGGGATGATGAGGAATGAATGTGTGAGGGGTTGTAGTAGATAGTGGGTATGGAAGACTACCCACAACAACACCTGCAGAAGCAGGAACAACGCAGGAGCAGCATCAGAGGCAAGAGAACTGCATCAGGAACAGTAGCAGCAGCAACAACAACAACAGTGTCAGGAGCAGTAGCAGCACCATCAACAGTGTCAGGATCATCAGCAACAGCGACACCAGCAGCAGCATCACAGCCTCAGGAGCACCAGCAGCACAGCCTCAGGAGCACCAGCAGCACAGCCTCAGGAGCAGCAGCAACAGCAGCATAGTCTCAGGAGCAGTGGCAGCACAGCCTCAGGAGCAGTAGCAGAAACAGCACAGCCTCAGGAGCAGTAGCAGCAGCAGCACAGCCTCAGGAGCAGTAGCAGCAGCAGCACAGCCTCAGGAGCAGTAGCAGCAGCACACAGCCTCAGGAGCAGCAGCACAGCCTCAGGAGCAACAGCAGCAGGAACAGCATCTTCATCAGCAACAGTAGCAGAATCAGCTACATGGGCAACAATATCTTCGGCAGCAGCAGCACTGGTAACAGCTTCTGCAACTGCAATAGCAGCATGAACAGCATCATTTGCAATAATAACAGCAGCAGCATTAGCAACAGCATCAACAATAGCAGGAGCAGCAGCAGCAGCATATGTAGAAGTAGGAGCAACATCAATAGCAGCAGCATAAACAACATCAATAACAGCAGAAGAAGCAGCATGAGTAACAACAATAGCAGCAGCATGAGCGACAGCATCTGCAGCATCATGAACAACAGCATTAGCAACAGCATCTGCAATAGCAGCAAAAGTATCAGCCTGAGCAACAACATCTTCAGAAGCTACACCAATCATAGCATCTGCAGCAGCATGAACAGCAGCATCTACAAAAGCAACATCAATAACAACAGCAATAGCAATAATTGCATCTGCAATAGAAGAAAAAACAACTCAAGCGGTATAAAAAAAAGATCACCATTACCGTCATTATCATCAACATCATCATCATCGTCATCATCATTATCATCATCATCATCATCGTCATCATCATCATCATCATCATCATTATCATCATCATCATCATCATCATCATCATCATCATTATCATCATCATCGTCATCATCATCATCATCATCATTATCATCATCATCATCGTCATCATCATCATCATCATCATCATGGGAAATAACTGGTTGAGGAGCAACAGGGATACTAAATTTCCTTCCTCATTGTAAGATGAAACAAGACGTGGGATGGTAGTGTGGAAAAGTAGTGGGGGGGGGAAGTATTTTGAAAGTTTGAAAAAAGTATTATGGAAGTGTGGTAGAAAGTATTTTCTAAGTGTGGTAAAAAGTAGTATAGTATATGTAACACCACACACACACACACACACACACACACACACCACGCACGCACGCACGCACGCACGCACGCATGTAAGTCTATTATCAGCAACACCAGGGATCTGAGGCAAGAGGGGAGAGAAGGGAGTGAGGGGACACGGATGTATAAGGGGAGGCGTGATAAGGTTTGGAAGGGGGAACAAGTACAGATGATGACGAGTGAGAGGGGTCAAGGAGGGAAGAAGAACAGTCGATTAAGGGGAGTGAGAAGGATTAAGAAAGGAAGAATAACAATGCAAACGAAAAGGCGAAGCGAGAACAATGAAGAATAAAGAGAGAAATATAGGATTGGTATGGTCAGAGGATGACAAGGAGGAGAGTGATTGAGCATCTCGGTGTAAATAAGTCTTGTTGTAGTGAAATGATGATTATTATAATCAGTCCATCAACCTTGGAGAAATAGTATTTGAGGTGGTCAGTCCCTCAGCTGAGGGACTGACCACCTCAAATACTATTTCTACAAGGTTCATGGACTGATTACATCTTCATTTCACAACTACATCTGCTGCCTCTGAATTTGACTGAAGAAGCTATTGTCTAGGGAAACGTTTTCCACCATTTTCAACATAAATCTACATAATTTACTACACATGTGTCCAGGTGACAGGTCCTAGCTTCGAACTATAGACCAATAAGCCTAACCTCCATAGTGGGAAAATTTATGGAATCAATAATTGCAGAGGCAATTCGTAGCCATCTTGAAAAACATAAATTGATCAACGAATCTCAGCACGGTTTTACAAAAGGGCGTTTCTGCCCTACGAATTTATTATTTTTTTTCACTAAGGTATTTGAGAAGGTAGATCATGGTAATGAATATGATATTGTGTATATGGACTTCAGAGACTATTGAGACTATTGAGACTATTGAGGAAAATTAAGGAACACGGAATAGGAGGAGATTTTTTTCTTGGATAGAGGCAGCAGAGAGTTTGTATAAATGGGGAGAAATCAGAGTGGGGAAAGGTGACGAGCGGTGTTCCACAAGGGTCAGTGTTGGGCCCCTTGTTGTTCACAATGTACGTAAACGACATTGATGAGGGAATAAATAGCGACATAAGCAAGTTTGCCGATGACACCAAAATAGGCCGTCGAATTCATTCTGACGAGGACATTAGAGCACTCCAGGAAGATTTGAATAGACTGATGCAGGAAAATAACCATGCCACATACAAACTAAATAATGTAGATCTTAATATTACTGATTGCGAAAAAGATTTGGGAATTCTGGTTAGCAGTAATCTAAAACCAAGACAACAGTGCATAAGTGTTCGCAATAAAGCGAACAGAATCCTTGGCTTCATATCAAGAAACATAAATAATAGGACTCCTCAGGTTATTTTTCAAATCTATATATCTTTGGTTAGGCCTCATTTAGATTATGCTGCACAGTTTTGGTCACCGTATTACAGAATGGATATAAATGCACTCGACAACGTACAAAGGAGGATGACGAAGTTGATCCCATGTATCAGAAATCTTCCCTTTGAGGATAGGCTGAGGGCCCTGAATCTGCACTAGCTTGTGCTACTAGATTTGATGCCGTGCTCCTTCCTTAAGTGAATGTGACCTGACCTGACTAGGTTGGGTCATTAACTTAAGCCGGTAGGAGAATTGAACCTGCCTCGCATGGGCCAATAGGCCTGCTGCAGTGTTTCCTTTTTTCTTATGTTCTTATAACAACTGTATACCCTCAAGACCATTGTAAACAATATAAACTTTTGTTTATAAAACTTAAACAAAGCCTTAAATAGAGCAGTGAAAAGTGTTGTGGGTGTATTGCTTAAGACAGAATGAAAGAATAAGCGCTCAACCAACCACTTTGGTTTTGGCTTTTAATAATATATTTAGTGACGAAAGTAATAAATAGGAGATTATTTTTAAGAGGGGGTAAATAAGTATATTAAGAAGTTATTAGAGAGTTGTATGAATGATAAACAGGGATTTCATGATGCAAATTATTAGATTTTGTCGTCGGAGTGACTGATTTATTGTTCACCCCTTATCCATTTTGTGGACGGTAGGGTAACAATTTACGGCGACATCAGTGGCTTAGAAGAAGCCCCTGAATGTCTTATATATATATATATATATATATATATATATATATATATATATATATATATATATATATATATATATATATATATATATATATATATATATATATATATATATATATATATATATATATATATATATATATATAGAAAGAAATCTAAATATTCTTCCTTGAAGCCTTTTTATCCACTTCTCCGAGGCAATGGGTCCCACAATTTACACCAGAGGTGGACCCCATCCTATATATATGATATATATATATATATATATATATATATATATATATATATATATATATATATATATATTATATATATA
>WNWK01001362.1:210000-290423 GCA_009830355.1 Cherax destructor
TGGTCTCAGTTTTTAGGGATGTTTTAGTAGCCAGGCTTAGGCATGCTTGAAGGTACTTTTGACAGTTTGGTAGACGTACGGATGATGATCAAGTTACTAAATGCAATGTGGTCAGTCTTATGTTCACTTTCGTGAACACTATGTGCTTGATTGGCCAATTATTGAAGAATATATAGATAAACAGCCCTGCTAGCAGACCCCTGCTAAGATCCATCACTATTAAAATTGTAACATATTAATACGTACTAACAATGAATCCAGAAATTTCTTAAGCAGTTGTCTTGCAAGTGATGTAAAGAAAGAATTACTATTGATGAGATACTTGAGAGGAACTTCAAGATATATGATACATGACTGCAACTTTTATGGAGAGGTGAAATACTCTTGATGTCTGCAGTTCTTCAGAATTCTGATTAACCTCTGGTGTATGTGAGTACTCGCCTATATGTGGTTGCAGCGGTCAAGTCTCAGCTCTTGACCCCGCCTCTTCCCTGGTCACTACTAGGTTCACTCCTGGCTTCGAGAGCTTTGTGTGGATCCTGCCAATACCACTCCAATCTCCAGGTCGTTGCATTTCATGACTACTAAGACTAAAGACATACTTCTTAACATCACTGTGACTAATCTGAGTTTTCAACTTCCAGCTGTGTCCCGGTCTTCCTGTTTTCCGACTCTTTAAAAAAATCGTCCCTGTGTACTCACCTAATTGTGGTTGCAGGGGTCGAACTCAGCTCCTGGCCCCGCCTCTTCACTGATCGCTACTGGGTTCTCTCTCTCCCTGCTCCATGAGCTTTATAGTACCTCGTCTTAAAGCTATGTATGGTTCCTGCCTCCACTACATCACTTGCTAGACTATTCCACTTCCTGACAACTCTATGCCTGAAGAAATACTTCCTAACATCCCTTTGACTCATCAGAGTCTTCAACTTCCAATTGTGACCCCTTGTTTCTGTGTCCGCTCTCTGGAACATCCTGTCTCTATCCACCTTGTCTATTCCACGCAGTATTTGTATGTCGTTATCATGTCTTCCCTGACCCTCCTGTCCTCCAGTGTCGTCAGGCCGATTTCCCTTAACTTTTCTTCGTACGACAATCCCCTTAGCTCTGGGACTAGTTCTATTGCAAACCTTTGCACTTTCTCTAATTTCTTGACGTGCTTGACCAGGTGTGGTTCCAAACTGGTGTTGCATACTCTAGTATGGGCCTGACGTACACGGTGTACAGTGTCTTGAACGATTCCTTACTAAGTTAAATAAACGCTATTCTCAGGTTTGCCAGTCGCCCGTATGCTGCAGCAGTTATCTGGTTGATGTGTGCTTCCGGAGACGTGCTCGGTGTTATACTCACTCCAAGATCTTTCTTCTTGAGCAAGGTTTGCACGCTTTGGCCACCTAGCCTATACTCTGTCTGCGGTCTTCTTTGCTCTTCCCCGATCTTCATGACTTTGCATTTGGCGGGGTTAAATTCGAGAAGCCAGTTGCTTTACCAGGTGTCCAGCCTGTCCAGGTCTCTTTGAGGTCCTGCCTGATCCTCTTCTGATTTAATTCTCCTCATTAACTTCACATCATCTGCGAACAGGGACACTTCTGAGTCTATCCCTTCCATCATGTCATTCACATATACCAAGAAAAGAATTTGTCCTAGGACTGACTCCGGTGAGACCCCGCTCGTCACAGGTGCCCACTGTGATACCTCAAAACGTGTGTGTGTGTGTTTGCACATGCGTGCGTGTTTTTGCGTGCGTGTGTAAGGAGGGTGGTTATCTGTGCGTACAAACACACGCTCACACTGGACCAGGAGCTATGACTCGACCTCTGCAACCACAACTAGGTGAGTACACACACACACACACACACACACACACACACACACACACACACACACACACACACACACACACACACACACACACACACAACTAACACACACCACTTCCCCCTATCATTTATTCAATACAAACACTAACAGCTCACAACTATTACAAAATGGACCTATTAAATCTCGGCTTTCCTGCTCCCTATCAAAGTGATTAATCGGCCCCTCGCTCATCCGGTTCATTCAGCACACTAGACCCGGCCATGACCAACAAATCCGAATAAATGTATGTACGTCCGCGAGTGGGTGAGGGGAGGTTAAAATGGGTGAGAGGGAGGTTAAATTAGGCGAGATGGAGGTTAAAATGGGTGAGAAGAAGCTTAATGGCTGAGGGGGAGGATAATTACCTGGTAATGGAAGACGTAAGGGTTGAGATGGAGTGAAATGAGTAAAAGGTGGTAGATATCGTGGGTAAGAGAGGAAATAATGGGTAATAAATGAGTTATGGTTAAAAGAGAGGGAGTAATGGATAAAAGAGGCGAATAATAGATAGTGGGGAAGAGAAGAGGTGAGAGGAAAGGTTAAAAGTTAATGTACTCACTGCAGCGCAGGCGAGAGCGATACCTCATAATCTACGCTTGGAAAATCCTTGAGGGACTGGTCCCAAATCTGCACACAGAAAGCACTCCCTACGAAAGGAAAAGATTGGGCAGACGGTGTAGCATACCCCCAGTGAAAAGTAGGGGTGCCATTAGTATACTAAGAAAAAACAATAAGTGTCTGTGGCCCAAGACTGATCAACAGCCTCTCACCAAGCAAGCATAAGGGGAATTACCAATAGACCCCTGGCTGCCTTCAGAGGGAGCTGGACAGATACCTAAAGTCAGTACCCGATCAGCCGTGCTGTGGTTCGTACGTTGGACTACGTGCGGCCAGCAGTAACAGCCTGGTTGCTCAAGCCGTTAACGGCTTGATAAAGCTCCTGGAGAGCGAAACGTTGCCACAATAAAATGTCACATTAGTTGTACTTGTGTCCTTTTACTTAACATATTGTCTGTAATTCTACCAACATTAATACATGAAAGTTCATGTATAACATACATGAACGTTCACATACTATAACATATACACGAACGTTCATGTATAACATTCACATACATGAACGTTCATATATAACATATACACTTTAACCTTCATATACATGAACGTTCTTGAATATGAATGTTCTACATGAATGTTCTTTGTATGGGCGTTCATACACAGTAATCCCACACAGTTCCAGGCAGGGGTCCCAGGCAGGGGTTCCATGAAGGGGTCATAGGAAGGAGTCCCAGGCAGGAGTTCCAGGCAGAGGTTCCATGAAGGGGTCATAGGAAGGAGTCCCAGGCAGGAGTTCCAGGCAGAGGTTCCATGAAGTGGTCATAGGAAGGAGTCCCAGGCAGGAGTTCCAGGCAGAGGTTCCATGAAGGGGTCATAGGAAGGAGTCCCAGGCAGGAGTTCCAAGCAGAGGTTCCAGGAAGGAGTCACAGGAAGGGGTCCCAGGCAGGGGCTTCAGGCAGAGGTTCCAGGAAGGGGTCACAGGAAGGGATCCAAGGCAGGGGTTCCAGGCAGAGGTTCCAGGAAGGGGTCACAGGAATGGGTCCCAGGCAGGGGTTCCAGGCAGAGGTTCCAGGAAGGGGTCCCAGGCAGGGGTTCCAGTGATCTGTTTATTTTATTTTTTATTTATGTATCTTTTATTTAGCAAAATTGAATACATTCTCAGTGTGTTGCAGCCCTATCGTAGTTATACAGTAAGAACAAATGTTAGCTGTGTTTACCAGTTATATTCCATCACACTGGATGGGTCATGTGGTGTTGAACTGTGTCAGTCTGAGCTGGGAGGCTTCAGTAGTGTCAGTCTGAGCTGGGAGACTTCAGTAGTGTCAGTCTGAGCTGGGAGGCTCCAGTAGTGTCAGCCTGATCTGGGAGACTTCAGTAGTGTCAGTCTGAGCTGGGAGACTTCAGTAGTGTCAGTCTGAGCTGGGAGACTTCAGTAGTGTCAGTCTGAGCTGGGAGACTTCAGTAGTGTCAGTCTGAGCTGGGAGACTTCAGTAGTGTCAGTCTGAGCTGGGAGACTTCAGTAGTGTCAGTCTGAGCTGGGAGACTTCAGTAGTGTCAGTCTGAGCTGGGAGACTTCAGTAGTGTCAGTCTGAACTGGGAGGCTTCAGTAGTGTCAGTCTGAGCTGGGAGACTTCAGTAGTGTCAGCCTGAGCTGGGAGACTTCAGTAGTGTCAGTCTGAGCTGGGAGACTTCAGTAGTGTCAGTCTGAGCTGGGAGACTTCAGTAGTGTCAGTCTGAGCTGGGAGACTTCAGTAGTGTCAGTCTGAGCTGGGAGGCTTCAGTAGTGTCAGTCTGAGCTGGGAGACTTCAGTAGTGTCAGTCTGAACTGGCAGACTTCAGTAGTGTCAGTCTGAGCTGGGAGACTTCAGTAGTGTCAGTCTGATCTGGGAGACTTCAGTAGTGTCAGTCTGAGCTGAGGATATGGTCAAGTATTCATTGAAGGTTCAGCATGTACTGCAGCTTCAGAGGTTATGTTCCAGCAGTGCTGGAGTTACTATCACTTCGAGTGGCCATGTGTGATTGTGTGCATGGGAGTGAGGCGCTGTGGGATGGGGAGTGATGGAGGTGGGGGGTGGTTGTTGTGGGGGTCGAAAGGTTAACAAGGAATGAGTTACTGCTGGGTCATAGGAGGGGTTGGGGGGAGGAGAGGGAGAAGTTTGGGAGAGTAAAGTAAGGCACTGTTTGTTGGTACCTTGGCACTCCCCCTCCTCTCCTCCCTCACCTCCACCCTAACCCAGTCCAGAGCATATTCCCCCACTCACCCCTTCAACACATTTACACACACATTCGCGCTCATGCATGCTCACAAATATTCTCTCTCTCTCTCTCACACACACACACACACACACACACACACATGAGCAGGTAAGACAGACCACTGAGCATAGGGGCTTCAGCCAGGGAAGGGATTGAAGGAAGGAACGCTTCAATGGAAGGAACTAAAACACCTCAGAGGATGCTAAGGGAGACACAGTGGGAGGACGAAAGGGAGAGGTCAGTTTTTGTCTACGGGCTCCAGGAAGTCGAAGGGGAAACTTATGATCAAAGAAAACAGGAGGAGAAAAAAGCGATTGAAGGTATCATGAAAGCAATAGGTGAAGGCGACATGACCCAGGTGATAATTTTTTGGAGAATTGGGTGGCTTGCAAGGGGAGGAGAACGGCCTCTCAGAGTAATTTTCAAGGCAGAAAGCACGACTGAGGGACAAACTGGAGTACCGGAGAGTGTATCTCGATCGAGACAGAACACAACAGGAAAGGATGATACTGAAAGAGAGGGTACAAAGACGAAAGGAGGAACGAGAGGAAATGACAAAGACGAGCAGAAGAACCCAGACCCAGGTGGAAGGGCAAATACACCCTCCAGAAACACCCGCATAAGGACTCCAACCATGACAACCCCAAGGCAACTATCTGAACAATCTAAACCAACACCCACACACTGTTCCCTCTGTCCCCACCCCCACATCACAAACCCCACCCCTACAGCAACCCCCTATGGGCACTCTGCCCCCACCCCCCATCACAAACCCCACCCCCACTGCAACCCTTCATAGGCCCCGGCCAGGGCTCCCGCTCCCCCAATCCCAATATTCTCCCAGGACCACAGTTTTAGAAAAGAAGTTGAAGGTTTGGTACACGAACGTGGATGGAATAACGAATAAATATGAGGAGTGGAATGAAAAAATCAGTGAGAAGTCCCCAGACATCATAGCAGTCACAGAAACGAAACTCACTGAGACAATAACAGACGCAATCTTCCCACCAGGATATCAGATCCTGAGGAAAGATAGAAGGAGCAGAGCGGGAGGAGGGGTTGCACTACTTGTAAAAAAACGATGGAGATTTGAGGAAATGGAAGGCATGAACGAGATTGGTGAAAAGGATTACAAAGTAGGTACAATTCAGTCTGGGGAACATAAGGTAGTCATTGCAGTTATGTATAACCCACCACAGAACTGCAGGAGGCCAAGAGGGGAATATGAAGAGAGCAACAGAGCAGTGGTGGACACACTGGCAGAGGTGGCAAGAAGAGCTCACTCGAGCAGAGCAAAGTTACTGGTTATGGGCGATTTCAACCACAGGGAGATCGATTGGGAAAACCTGGAGCCGTATGGGGGACCCGAAACATGGAGCCAAGATGACGGATGTCGTATTGGAAAACCTCATGCATCAACATGTCAGGGACACTACCAGAGAGAGAGGGGAGGATGAACCAGCAAGACTGGACCTCGTGTTCACCCAGATCAGTTCAGACATTGAGGACATCACATATGAGAGGCCCCTGGGAGCTAGTGACCACGTGGTTCTGAGCTTTGAGTGCATAGTAGAGCTACAAGTGGAGAAGGTAACAGGAGTTGAATGGGAAAAGCCGAACTATAAAAGGGAAGACTACACGGGTATGAGGAACTTCCTGCAGGAGGTTCATTGGGACAGAGAAATTGTAGGAAAGTCAGTAAACGAAATGATGGAATACGTAGCAACAAAGGTTTGTTCCCAAGGGCAACAGAAATAATGGGAAGACCAGAACGAGCCCTTGGTTTACCCGAAGGTGTAGGGAGGCAAAGACTAAGTGCACTAGAGAATGAAAAAGTATAGAAGGCAAAGGACCCAGGAAAATAAGGAGATTAGTCAAAGAACCAGAAACGAGTATGCACAGATAAGGAGGGAGGCCCAGCGACAGTACGAAAACGACATAGCATCGAAAGTCATGTCTGACCCGAAACTGCTGTATACCCACATTAGGAGGAAGACAACAGTCAAAGACCAGGTGATCAGGCTGAGGAAAGAAGGTGGGGAACTCACAAGAAACGATCAAGACGTATGTGAGGAGCTCAACACGAGATTTAAGGAAGTATTTACATTGGAGACAGGAAGGACTCTGGGAAGTCAGAACAGAGAGGAACACCAACAAGGAATATACCAACAAGTGTTGGATGACATACACACAACTGAGGAGGAGGTGAAGAAGCTGCTCAGTGACCTTGATACCTCAAAGGAGATGGGACCGGACAACATCTCCCCGTGGGTCCTTAGAGAGGGAGCAGAGACGCTGTGTGTGCCACTAACCACAATCTTCAACACATCCCTTGAAACTGGGCAACTACCTGAGGTATGGAAGATGGCAAATGTAGTTCTCATTTTTAAGAAAGGAGACAGAAACGAGGCACTAAACTATAGACCAGTGACACTGACGTGTATAGTATGCAAAGTCATGGAGAAGATTATCAGGAGGAGAATGGTGGAGCACCTGGAACGGAACAAGATTATAAACGACAACCAGCACGGATTCATGGAAGGCAAATCCTGTGTCACAAACCTTCTGGAGTTCTATGACAAAGTAACGGAAGTAAGACACGAGAGAGAGTGGGGTGGGTTGATTGCATTTTCTTGGACTGCAAGAAAGCCTTCGACACAGTTCCTCACAAGAGATTAGTGCAGAAGCTAGAGGATTAGGCACGTATAACAGGAAAGGCAGTACAATGGATCAGAGAATACCTGACAGGGAGGCAACAACGGGTCATAGTACGTGATGAGGTATCACGTACTATGACAAGCAGGGTCCCACAGGGGTCAGTCCTAGGACCAGTGCTATTCTTGGTATATGTGAATGACATGATGGAATTGATAGACTCAGAAGTGTCCCTGTTCGCAGATGATGTGAAGTTAATGAGGAGAATTAAACCAGATGAGGATCAGGCAGGACTTCAAAGAGACATAGACAGTCTGGACACCTGGTCCAGCAACTGGCTTTTCGAATTTAACCCCGCCAAATGCAAAGTCATGAAGATCGGGGAAGGGCAAAGAAGACCGCAGACAGAGTATAGGCTAGGTGGCCAAAGCCTGCAAACCTCGCTCAAAGAGAAAGATCTTGGGGTGAGTATAACACCGAGCACGTCTCCGGAAGCACACATCAACCAGATAACTGCTGCAGCATATGGGAGACTGGCAAACCTGAGAATAGCATTCCGATACCTTAGTAAGGAATCGTTCAAGACACTGTACACCGTGTACGTCAGGCCCATATTAGAGTATGCAGCACCAGTTTGGAACCCACACCTGGTCAAGCACGTCAAGAAATTAGAGAAAGTGCTAAGGTTTGCGACAAGGTTAGTTCCAGAGCTAAGGGGAATGTCCTACGAAGAAAGGTTAAGGGAAATCGGCCTGACAACACTGTAGGACAGGAGGGTTAAGGGAGACATGATAACGACATACAAAATACTGCGTGGAATAGACAAGGTGGATAGAGACAGGATGGTCCAGAGAGGGAACACAGAAACAAGGGGTCACAACTGGAAGTTGAAGACTCAGATGAGTCAAAGGGATGTTAGGAAGTATTTCTTCAGCCATAGAGTAGTCAGGAAGTGGAATAGTCTAGCAAGTGATGTAGTGGAGGCAGGAACCATACATAGTTTTAAGACGAGGTATGATAAATCTCATGGAGCAAGGAGAGAGAGGACCCAGTAGCGATCAGTGAAGAGGCGTGGCCAGGAGCTGAGTATCGACCCCTTCAACCACAATTAGGTGAGTATAATTAGGTGAATACACACACACACACACACACACACACACACACGTGTACGTTAAGCCCATACTGGAGTATGCAGCACCAGTTTGGAACCCACATTTATCCAAGCACGTAAAGAAGCTAGAGAAAGTGCAAAGGTTTGCAACAAGACTAGTCCCGGAGCTAAGGGGTATGTCCTACGAGGAGAGGTTAAGGGAAATCGACCTGACGACACTGGAGGACAGGAGAGATAGGGGGACATGATAACGACATATAAAATACTGAGAGGAATTGACAAGGTTGACAGAGACAGAATGTTCCAAAGATGGGACACAGCAACAAGGGGACACAGTTGGAAGTTGAAGACTCAGATGAATCACAGGGATGTTAGGAAGTATTTCTTCAGTCACAGAGTAGTCGGGAAGTGGAATAGCTTGGGAAGCGATGTAGTGGAGGCAGGTTCCATACACAGCTTTAAGAAGAGGTATGATAAAGCTCATGGCGCAGGGAGAGTGACCCAGTAGCGGCCAGTGAAGAGGCGGGGCCAGGAGCTATGTCTTGACCCCTGCAACCACAACTAGGTGAGTACAACTAGGTGAGTACACACACCTATGAGGAAAGGTTGAGGGACCTCAGCCTGATGATACTAGAGGACAGGAGGACTAAGGGATATGATAACAACGTACAAAATACTGGCAGGAATTGACACAGTGAATAGATTGTTTTAGATATGGGAAACGGGAACACGAGGGAAGAGCTGGAGGTTGAAAACTCAGGTGAGTCACAAGGATGTTAGGAAGTATTCGAGTGGTCAGGAAGTGGAGCGACCTGGAGAGTGAAGTGGTGGAGGCAGGATCCGTACCTAGCTTTAAGATGAGGTACGAAAAGTCTCGAAGCCAAGAGAGAATGAACCTAGTAGCTAGTATTACCATTAGGAGGAAGCTTTCGCTAGAGTGAAAGGCATGAGAGAAAATATGGAATATACCCAGTGAAGAGCAGGGAGGCCATGGATTCAGATAACACTGTGTCAACATCCGTAGCCCAGGACTCTCTGACGTACTACCAGTAGATATCAGAAAATATTACCGGATCAAAGAGGGTTTGAAACTGGACAGCTTCCTGCTACAAGTACCGGGTCAGCTGGGTTGTGATGGCTATGTAGGCCTGCGGGTCGCTAACACAGCCTAGATGACCAGGCGGTCAGCAGATAAGCCAGGCCTCAGGCTGGTCTGCTGGGATGGATGAGGGGAAAGGAGGGGCAGAAAGGCCCTCAAAATCGGTCTCAGGTAAAGCATAGGTCTGGTGAGCATCACTCCACTCCCAGGAGATGAAAGACAGCGACCAGAGTCGGATGACAACATCACCACAAACATCCTGACCTCGCCCGACCCCCCGGAAGAGCTGCACCTCATTAATTTTATCTCCGAAATAATCTCGTAATGAACACCCCAGATGCCCTGGGCACGTGACTTCTTCCCTTCCCCCCACTTCCCCCACAACCTTTAAGGAGTGGTGCTAAAAGCACCACACGTGTGATCTTACTCACAGTATGATATACCCCCCTTCACTGGTGTTATCAAGAGCATTTGTTCCCACCCAGCTGGTGCCCAGGGCCTCTGTCCTAATTCTTGATGTGGTGCCTAGGGCATCTGTGCCCTCATCCTCTAGACGGGTGCCCTGGAATCTTATGAATGTAATGGTGCGTGGGATGCTGTTTCTGATGGTTTCTTGCAATCTGTGAGCGTACAGCCATCCTTCACACTTCTGCTTAATTTTAGTGAATGTCGTACGGTTTATACAGTCCTAAATCTCATTCATTTTGTGTGTGTGTGTTAGTTACCATTTTGTCCTAGGCACATGTCGATTAGACACTAGGCCTGTTGTATGTGTGTGTGTGTGTGTAAAGAAACACTTCGAAATGTTTCCGCCCCGCCGGGAATTGAACCCGGTCCCTACGTGCGTGAAGCGAGAGCTTTAGCCACCAGGCCACCGGGTGTGTGTGTGTTACCACTTGTCATAGGCACTTATCGATAGACGACCTGTTGTATTAGGTGTGAGTGTGTATAATTACCTATTTGAGTTACCTGCATTGATCTCTAGCTGTTGGTCCCTACTTTAAACTTTCCACCACTGACGTGAATTAGCTCTGTCTTACATATTTCTAGACCTCTGTAATGAGTCCGCTTCCATTGTGTCATTGTTCAAGCTGTGTGGTACATTTGGCTGTGTAATATCCATGTCCTCTTGTTGTTGCATCTCTGGTGAAGAGTTTATCCTTGTCTATCCTGTTTGTGCCCGAGACCTTTGTATTGCGTATATGTCTGTGTGTACTCATCTGGTTGTGCTTACATTTTGTGGTTGACGGGGTCGAGTCTCAGCTCTTGGCCCCATCTCTTAACTTGACACTTGCCGGATTTGCGCTTTATTAGCCACACACTTAAAACTACATATGGAACCTGTCTTCACTTCGTCTACGTCCAAGTCACTCTAATTTATGACTGCCCTCAGGCTGAAGAAATACTTCCTGTCTTCCTTGTGACTGTGTCTTTAACTTCCAAAGTTTCCCTCGTGTACCGTTTCCCTGTCTCACAACCAGGCTATTCCTGACAACTCTATCAAGTGATCTAAATATTTTAAATTCCTTTGTCATGTCTCTTCTATCCTCTAATGTAGTCAAGTTCATTTCGCTTAGCATCTCTTTATACTGTAGCTCATTCCCCGTAGCTCTGGGACCAGGTGTGGGGTTCAGTGTTGCTGCTACATACTCCAAGATAGTCCTAACATATGTTGTCAACAGGGGTAGGGTACAATTCAACGCCGCCGTTTCAGCGCCAGGTTGTTCCGGCGCCAGACTTTTCAGCGCCAGGCCATTTCAACGCTGGTCCGTTCCGTTTCGTTCACGTTCTTCACTAAAAACATGTAGATGTACCTATTCAAACATTTTATTTTCTCCTTGAACTACCTTTAATGTTAATTTCCTTCGCTATAACCTAACTTAACCTATTTTTATTAGATAAATCGATCCTTAGGTTCCATATTTTATTGATTTGAGTGTTGAAACTATGGTGGCACTGAAAGGTCATGGCGCTGAAACAACCTGGCGATGAAACGGCGGCACTAAAATGGGCCATCCTGGTCAACAGGGCCATGAATGATTGTTGAGATTCATGTAAGCTAGTCTTAGATTTGCCTAACGAGTATTAGCTGTATAGGTTATTAAGTTGATGTGTGCTTCCCGTGATATACTTTGCACTTTGCACTTATATATATATATATATATATATATATATATATATATATATATATATATATATATATATAGCTAGGAATTCGCAAGAGCAGGCGAAATATTCACAAACACTGATCTCTGGCCGACGGAGACTCGAACCTACGAACCTCATGACAAGGTACGCAGTGCTTTCCACGACCACACTGGTCCAATACCTTGGCATCCAGCTTTCGCTAGACGTTATTCCAAGGCAGCAGCTTTCAGGCAGGAAGGCTTCAGCTTTTCATCTCTCCCTGCATGCATCGACACAACTAGAGATTTTTACAATGCTAGGAATTCGCAAGAGCAGGCGAAATATTCACAAACACTGATCTCTGGCCGACGGAGACTCGAACCTACGAACCTCATGACAAGGTACGCAGTGCTTTACCGACCGTACCACACTGGTCCAATACCTTGGCATCCAGCTTTCGCTAGACGTTATTCCAAGGCAGCCAGCTTTCAGGCAGGAAGGCTTACAGCTTTTCATCTCATCCCATGCATGCATCGACACAACTAGAGATTTTTACAATGCTAGGAATTCGCAAGGCAGCCAGCTTTCAGGCAGGAAGGCTTGCCTTGGAATAACGTCTAGCGAAAGCTGGATGCCAAGGTATTGGACCAGTGTGGTACGGTCGGTAAAGCACTGCGTACCTTGTCATGAGGTTCGTAGGTTCGAGTCTCCGTCGGCCAGAGATCAGTGTTTGTGAATATTTCGCCTGCTCTTGCGAATTCCTAGCATTGTAAAAATCTCTAGTTGTGTCGATGCATGCAGGGGATGAGATGAAAAGCTGTAAGCCTTCCTGCCTGAAAGCTGGCTGCCTTGGAATAACGTCTAGCGAAAGCTGGATGCCAAGGTATTGGACCAGTGTGGTACGGTCGGTAAAGCACTGCGTACCTTGTCATGAGGTTCGTAGGTTCGAGTCTCCGTCGGCCAGAGATCAGTGTTTGTGAATATTTCGCCTGCTCTTGCGAATTCCTAGCATTGTAAAAATCTCTAGTTGTGTCGATGCATGCAGGGGATGAGATGAAAAGCTGTAAGCCTTCCTGCCTGAAAGCTGGCTGCCTTGGAATAACGTCTAGCGAAAGCTGGATGCCAAGGTATTGGACCAGTGTGGTACGGTCGGTAAAGCACTGCGTACCTTGTCATGAGGTTCGTAGGTTCGAGTCTCCGTCGGCCAGAGATCAGTGTTTATATATATATATATGTATATATATATATATATACAACTTTAGTGGGCTTCCTTGTGATTGGCTGGGGTGAACCAAGGTGGTAGCATAACAAGGAAGCCCCGCTTGTTCCATTCTTAGTATCTGGTTTGCTGGTAGGGAGGGCATGCCTATATGAGTAAGTGACTTACGCGAATAAAATATAACGCACTTTTAGTATGCCACACTCCTTAAGTGAGATCTGCAATCTCTGATTCTCGAGTCTATACGCAGGTTTCCTAGTTTTCATAATCAGTCTGCTGGGGTTGAATTTAATTAGCCACTTATACGACCATTCTTGTAGTTTGTCCAGGTCCACCTGTAGCCCTTTCTTGTCCTCATCTGTTTTTGTTATCATTATTTTTACATCATCAGCAAATATGAATAAATATGACAGTATCTCTTCTGGTAAGTCATTCACATATACCAGAAATAGTACTGGTCTTAATATTGATCCTTGCGGAACCACACTTGTAACTCTCTCTCATTGTGACATATCTAGCAATCAGTGTGTGTGTGTGCGCGTGCGTGCGTACCAGAGTGCGTGTGCGCCTGCCTGTATACTCACCTGGGTTGTACTCATCAGAGAGTTAACATTCAGTTACCGTGTTGGTAAGCTTCATTCATATCTTATTTTAAGTCCCAGTTTATAATTTAATAACCTCTCCATTAATCTTGTTTGACATCTCAGCTAACCTTACACTGAAGAAGTATTTCTTAACATCCCTGTGGTTCATCTGTGCACAGCTTCCCTCTGTGGCCCCTTGTTCTGATCCCTCTGTGGCCCCTTGTTCTGATCCCTCTCCTATCAAACAGTCTTTCCTTGTCCATCTTGTCAATGCCTCTTAAGTATCTTGTATGTCGTGATCACATCTTCCTTGACCTTTTGCTCTGCGAGTGACGTGAGGTTAAGTTCTTTCAGTCATTGGTCGGGGTGTATGTGTGTATGTGTGTACTCACCTAATTGTGGTTGCAGGGGTCGATTCATAGCTCCTGGCCCCGCCTCCTCAATGGTCGTGTGTGTGTATGTGTGTGTGGTGCGTGTGTGTGTGTGTGTGTGCGTGCATGTGTGTACTTGCGTGAGTGCGTGCGTGTGTGAGTGAGATCCCATCTCGCTTTCCAGACAGTGACAGAATATAGCTCTTGTCCCCCTGTCATCAATGAATCTTAAATACCCGTAATAAACAGTCGTAACATTGTGAAGGATTGTCGGGAGACTTGAAGTTACGTCGAGTCGCAGTTGGTGGCTGCAACACCTGCAACAACAGCAATACCTTCAACGACTTCTGCAGCACCATCAACAACACCACCTGCAACAACTACACCTGAATCAACACCTACACCTGCAGCAATAACTACAATACCAACACCTGCACTAGCTAAAACCGCCTTTGTTGATTTTATTTTATAACTCATACTGAAGATGTTCCAAAGAAGAGGCACAATAACACCATCGTCTCTCTCTCTCTCTCTCTCTCTCTCTCTCTCTCTCTGTTTACACAAGGGTTTTACAACGTTAGGGTAAGGGTTCCTAACTTAATTTACAAGCTAAGAGCTGTTACATACATCAGCTCATTTTAAAGCTCTTTATTTTTATGAGACATACAAATAGGGAATCTTTTTTTTTTTCTCTATCTCACCCCTCAAGGGAAGTTACTTGACGCTGGTGAGGGGCTCTTGATATAGGGAATTGGATCTGTGCTTCAGTTCTCTGAATTAAGGCTGAATACCTTCCATCTTCCCTCCACAGGCGCTGTATAATCCTACGGGTTTAGAGCTTCCCCATGATTATAATAATCTCTCTCTCTCTCACTGCATGCAGGTGCACTCAATTCTGCATTAACGAAGCATCTGATCCTGAACAAGATAACTCAATCCCATGTGTGTAAATCAAGCCTTGGCCCACACACAGGATGCTCCGTGCTTGCTCTTGACGTCACGGGGCTCTGTTTACACTGGACGTGGGAGCCCATGCTGATAAGTAACTAGAGAAGAGTGCCTTCTACTGCACCAGCTCTTAGTTTGTCTCTCTGTCTCTCTGCTTGTATCTGTCTGTCTGCATTTTTTCCTGTCTGTTTGTGTCCCGCAGTCGTCTTATTTCTCCGTTTACTTAAGCATAAGTCAACTTCATTCCAGCTTTCATCTCTCTCGCTCAGCAAGGAGACTTCCTTACTGACCGGTCATCAGCTCAGCTAAATGACTCATCTAAGGAGCCTTGAAATAGAGAGCTCTGGAACAGCTAAACTTAAAGTCTTGAAGAGCGTGAGGTTCACCTTGTGAGCGTGAGGTTCACATTGAGGGTGTGAGGTTCACCTTGTAAGTGTACGTAGGTTCATTTGGTGAGCGTGAGGCTCACCTTGTGAGAGTGAGGTTCACCTTGTGAGCCTGAAGTTCACCTTGTGAGCCTGAGGTTTACCTTGTGAGCTTGAGGTTCACCTTGTGAGCGTGCTTGTGAACATAAAGGTTCGTATACCTATACCTCCATATTAAAGAGGACTCCTTCAAAGGGGGAGGTTGCCTTGTGGTTTGTAAAGGGCTCTTGATCCAAGGAATTGGAGATACCCTTCATATATTTTTTCTTCTAACACAAGCAAAATAAAGGCAACTTCATCATCTCTGAAGTATCAACAAAAATCCTCGTCAAAACAGTAAACCCTGCCGTCACATAGTCTCTGCTGCTAATACTACACAAGAACATAGCAGAGGAGGAACACTTGAAACACACCTTCTCAAATCCAGCCACTAACAGAAATATTTGTCCCACCTATTTTTATACTACCCAAGTAATTGTTTTTACCACCTTTTACTCATGTGTAAGTTGATTGTTCTACCTTATTGTATTACTACTACTGCTACTACTACTACTACAACAACTAATATTACTACTACTACTAGTTAAGTGAATGTGACTGACCTGACTAGGTCAGGGCATTGGCTTAAGTCGGTGGGAGAATTGGACCTGCCTAGCATGGGCCAGTAGGCCTGCTGCAGTGTTCCTTCTTTCTTATGTTCTTATATTCTCACTACTACCACTAGTATTACACCTCACTCTAAGCCTATATATACCCTCTGTGTCCATGTATTGTTTGTAAGGGCTTGATAAAGCTCCTGGAGAGCGAAACATTGCCACAATAAAATGCCACATTAATTGCACTTGTGTCCTTTTGCCTAACAAGGCCTCCATGAATTTCATTAAGGTTCACCTTTATTGACATAGCTCAACCATCATTGGACCTGCAAAGCAACAAATTCTAATTAAATTGAGCATCTCTCACTTCCCCGTTTATGTGCTACATAAAGTGTCAGGTTTCAAGACAGTCGATTAATTGATCACTCAGGTCTTCTCTTTACATCTGTCGTTACACTTCCCACCTTGAGGAGAAAAATTAAACACGCGTTGCAGAACACGTTCTTAGTTGGGCAACGTTTCGCCCTGTGTGGAGCTTTACAAGGAGCGAAACGTTGTCCCAGCGAGTGACATATTGCACAATTGTTGAAAACTTGATTCACTGAGAATGTTTTACGCAGCATTAATGGCAGCAGGTAACACAATATCTGTAGCAGCAAGTAACACAATACCTGTAGCAGCAGGTAACACAATACCTGTAGCAGGAGGTAACACAATACCTGTAGCAGCAAGTAACACAATGCCTGTAGCAGCAGGTAACACAATACCTGTCGCAGGAGGTAACACAATACCTGTAGCAGCAAGTAACACAATACCAGTAGCAGACCTGGTTCTTGTCAACAAAGAATCACTACTTAATAATGTTGAGGTTAATGATGAGCTTGGGGAAAGCGATCACAGATCACTCAGTTTCACTATATCATGGAATTACCCTAACAACTACAATCTTGTCTCTGTCCCTGACTTCCGCTTGGCCGATTTCACAGGACTTCGAAGTTACCTGGGTGGGTTGAATTGGAATGACCTGAGTATGAGTCAGGTAGGTTGTGATGGTTGCCAATATAACGTTTTTCAAGGCATTAGTTCTAGCTGCACGGATAACTTATGTTCCAAATAGAAAAATTAGATCAATCCAAAATGATCCAAAATGGATGAACAATATATTAAAACACCTCACTGGTCAAAATAGAGGCATTTACAGGCTAATCAAAAGAGGAAAGGGAAAGCTAAGAAATCAGTATATTCAATTACAGCGAGAAATAAAAAAACGGAATAAGAAAAGGAAAAAGAGATTATGAGGTTCAAGTCACCAGGGATTCAGAGAGTAACCCAAAAGGTTTCTTTCAGGTATACAAAAGTAAGAGTAGGGACAAGATAGGCTCCCTCAAAAGTAAGTTAGGTCAGCACACCAATAGTGATAATGAAATGTGTAGAATTTTTAACACTTATTTCCTCTCGGGTTTTTACACAGGAAGATACTAGTGAAATTCCAGAAATAATAAACTGTGTCGAACTGAACGATAATAAGTTATGCACGATCCAAGTCACTAGTGACGTGATTCTCAGACAAATAGATAAATTAAAACCTAACAAATCCCCGGGCCCGGATGAACTGTTCGCAAGGGTTTTAAAGGAATGTAAAGTGGAACTTAGTGAACCTTTGGCTGGTCCATTCAACATATCACTACAAACTGGCGTAGTACCAGATAAGTGGAAAATGGCAAATGTGATACCTATCTACAAAACAGGTCCTTAGCTTCAAACTACAGACGAATTGCCGAGGCAATTCGTAGCCATCTTGAAAGACATAAATTGATTGTGAATGAATGGTTCAGAGAACCGACGAGTTGGTAAATTAGACACATATGCAACACTTGGGTATCTTTATTGAGGAAACGTTTCGCCACACAGTGGCTTCATCAGTCCATACAAAGGAGAATCGTGAAGAACAGGAGGAGTGTGAGGTTGTCAGGCCCTCAATCTTGAGACGATGTTGTCAGTCCATCAATCTTGAATAGAATAACAGCATATGAGCAGAGGGAGTTTATATACTGTAGACAGGAGAGGTGCAGCAGTTGTAGGAGGTGTCACATTTGTTCAATGTGGAAGTAGGTCGTGCCCAAGGAATAGGCAAGCGAAGAAATCCCTGTATTAAGATACCAAGATGTTGCAGTGTCAGACAGGATGTGAATGAATGGTTCAGAGAACCGACGAGTTGGTAAATTAGACACATATGCAACACTTGGGTATCTTTATTGAGGAAACGTTTCGCCACACAGTGGCTTCATCAGTCCATACAAAGGAGAATCGTGAAGAACAGGAGGAGTGTGAGGTTGTCAGGCCCTCAATCTTGAGACGATGTTGTCAGTCCATCAATCTTGAATAGAATAACAGCATAATGAATGAATGAATAAATACAGGCAAGATCCCAATGGGATGAGCGGAGAAGACGGTATAGACGAAGAATAGCGCTGGAGAGGAGTCTTCTTAGTCGTAGAAATAGAGCCAGGGCTTAACCCAGCAGCTAAGGCGATCGTGGGGCAGACTTGAGAACAGGAATAGCAGGCTTTCCTGTTGGTGAGACTTCTTAGTGATTTGTGATAGTGGAGTCGTCGTCTGCATTCTTGATGTAGTTGAATGTTGATGTGGGGATCAATTTTATATACGTTCGTTTGTAGTTAATACGAGAGTCTTTTACTATCTGTTCTAAGATTTCGATGAGTTCAGAAACAGATGCGTAGGGGTAACCTTTGTTGGTGAACTTAACGTCCCCCTGACGTATATACGAACTCAAGGTGGCTGGATTTACATCAATGGTAAAGTTCCTGTTGTGTGCATAGTAGACGATGTTTTTTCCATTTGAGGGTGCGGCTGGTTGTGTCTTGTACTAAATCGTAGTGTGAAGCAAATGTTGGTGTAGGCGGTGATGTTCTGGTCGTTTTAGCAGGAGTGGATAGTGTGGATGTGGAGGTATCTGAATGGGCGGCGGCTGTTGAGTTTGCAGTAGGCTGGGAGGTCCCTGATTTGTTGGTTCTGGAGTCTTTTGGAGATATCAGAGGCATTTCATTGGTTGTGAATGGAGTGCCGTGACTGGAAGTAAGTGGTGTTGGTTGTGATGGTGGTGGAGCAGCGTCGTGAGATTGATTTGCAGGTGGAGAAACGATGACAGGTTGTTGGTTATTAATATTGGTAGAATTACCGACAATATGTTAAGTAAAAGGACACAATTGCAACTAATGTGACATTTTATTGTGGCAACGTTTCGCTCTCCAGGAGCTTTCTCAAGCCGTTACAAGCGATAAATGGACATAGTTGGTATATATATACTGTCAAGGTGAGGTGAAAACACTAGTGGTGTTAGAAATAGTAGTGATATAAGTAGTATTAGTAGTAGTAGTAGTAGTAGTAGAAGTAATACAATAAGGTAGTACAATCAATATGCACGTGAGTAAAAGGTGATAAAACAAATACTTGGGTAGTATAACAATAGGTTAGACAAATATTTCTGCTGGAGGTTGAAATATAAAAGGCCAGTAGGAGTGTTCCACATCTACGATGTGCTAAACTAACAGGAGAGACTATGTGATGGTAGGGTTTACTGTTTTCAGGAGGATTCTTGCTAAGACTTCAGAGATGGTGAAGCTGCCTTTGTTTTGTTTAATTGTGTTAGAAACAGAGATAAGTGCTGATTCAAGGCATTTTCGACTACGGAAATTAGTTTCTTTGATTACTAGTCGGGCGTCTTTGAATTTCATGAGATGATTGTTGGAATTTCGGTGTTGTACGCAGGCGTTGTTCAGGTTATCGTTTCTGCATGCATTCATGTGTTCATTGATGCGTGTCTCGAGGTTTCTTGCTGTTTCTCCTACATAAATTCTGTCGCAGCCTCCACAGGGTATAGTGTAGACCCCTGCGTTGACTGGTTCATGGTGCTTGGATCTAGTCCTGGTTAGATCCTTAATAGAAGGAATGTACATACATTCACCAAACCTTCACTGATTTACATTTTCCTTCCTTTTTCATCAAAGATTGCAAGAAAAGAGCTCTTCAGATCATTAATTCTCCACGCGTCAATTCCACTCCAAACAAAGTTATAATTCTTCCCAACAGCCAGGTTGCATCCAACATTTCTAAAGTATTTGCACAAGCTAACACTAGAGTCGCCATCGCTTCCAGTACTTCTATTAAGGATCTAACCAGGACTAGATCCAAGCACCATGAACCAGTCAACGCAGGGGTCTACACTATACCCTGTGGAGGCTGCGACAGAATTTATGTAGGAGAAACAGCAAGAAACCTCGAGACACGCATCAATGAACACATGAATGCATGCAGAAACGATAACCTGAACAACGCCTGCGTACAACACCGAAATTCCAACAATCATCTCATGAAATTCAAAGACGCCCGACTAGTAATCAAAGAAACTAATTTCCGTAGTCGAAAATGCCTTGAATCAGCACTTATCTCTGTTTCTAACACAATTAAACAAAACAAAGGCAGCTTCACCATCTCTGAAGTCTTAGCAAGAATCCTCCTGAAAACAGTAAACCCTACCATCACATAGTCTCTCCTGTTAGTTTAGCACATCGTAGATGTGGAACACTCCTACTGGCCTTTTATATTTCAACCTCCAGCAGAAATATTTGTCTAACCTATTGTTATACTACCCAAGTATTTGTTTTATCACCTTTTACTCACGTGCATATTGATTGTACTACCTTATTGTATTACTTCTACTACTACTACTACTACTACTAATACTACTTATATCACTACTATTTCTAACACCACTAGTGTTTTCACCTCACCTTGACAGTATATATATACCAACTATGTCCATTTATCGCTTGTAACGGCTTGAGAAAGCTCCTGGAGAGCGAAACGTTGCCACAATAAAATGTCACATTAGTTGCAATTGTGTCCTTTTACTTAACTTGTTGGTTATTGTTGAGTATCAGTGAAGATGGTGGAGATGTTGGGAATTTGAACTCTGGCATGTTATTTAATTTGAGGAGTTCATTTATGGATGAGTTGAAGGTTCCAGGAACAGCAGCATTGTGCATATGAGCATATATCATACAGTAGTATATGGTGGTTGGGTCACAATCAGGTGCGATGGTGGCAGTGGAGGGTTGATTCGAAGCTTGGAGAATTTTTGTTGTGGTAGCTTGTAGTTTCGTAATAGCAGCATAGGTGGGTGATTTTGAAGATGACTTTTTCTGTGCTACTTCTTGGGTCTTCTTCATAATGTCTTTTCTATTTGGACATTTAGCGGCTAGAGTGTGATGATCGGTGCTTTTACAGTTGAGACAAGTTGGTGTTGGAGGCTCAGAGACGGGGCATGATCGAAAATCATGTCCTTCATTACCACATGTTGTGCAAAACTTCCTGTCCTTCACTGGACAGTCTCTGGTGTTGTGTGCATAAGAGTAACAATTCCAACATTGAGGAATGTAATGGTATCTCTCAGCTTCGATGTGTGTGGGGCTGATGAAGTAATAAAATACTGCAATACCATCAGCCAATGCAGTGGCAGCCATATTTACATCGGTGAACGTGATTTTGAGCATGGATGGAGCTGTAGGTATTTTCATAATGCTCTCGACTTTGGCCCATGAGTTTTGATTTTCAATGGACGTCTTGAGTTCGTCTATAGGTTGAACTGTAAGAAGCTATCAAGTTTCTTAAGGAAGACTGACCTTCTTGCCCTGAGAGCTGGAGATGACATGACAGTAAATCCTCGACCTGCTAGAGTGGTGGTGGCTGTTGTAGTGAGAGTGGTGGTGGCTGTTGTAGTGAGTAGCTTTTCTGTTTCTTCATCGTCGCTGCACACTACAATAAATGCTTCCTTCAGGGTCAGTATGGTGTTGAACTTCACTTGTAACACACTTCTAACGCAAATTGCTAGAGTAAGTTTTGAAGAATCGTTCACAGTGCCACTGTTTGGTTTGATCTTGACTCGATTTCCATAGCTCATCGTGATGTCCAATTTAGGATGGTGATGACTGTATAAAATTCCCTCCCAACGGGGATCGCAGGAGACTGAATGCCAAGAATCAGAGCTGCTGGAAGATCAACACGACGAGCAGGACAAACACAGATGCCATCACGATGTTGTTATTGTTAGGCTAAGACGATGACGAGGAGTAAGACGATGATGTTCACAATCTTGATGACTGCTGACTGATGTTTTTTGTTTTTTGATAACAGCATATGAGCAGAGGGAGTTTATATACTGTAGACAGGAGAGGTGCAGCAGTTGTAGGAGGTGTCATTTGTTTAATACAGGGATTTCTTCGCTTGCCTATTCCTTGGGCACGACCTACTTCCACATTGAACAAATGTGACACCTCCTACAACTGCTGCACCTCTCCTGTCTACAGTATATAAACTCCCTCTGCTCATATGCTGTTATTCTATTCAAGATTGATGGACTGACAACATCGTCTCAAGATTGAGGGCCTGACAACCTCACACTCCTCCTGTTCTTCACGATTCTCCTTTGTATGGACTGATGAAGCCACTGTGTGGCGAAACGTTTCCTCAATAAAGATACCCAAGTGTTGCATATGTGTCTAATTTACCAACTCGTCGGTTCTCTGAACCATTCATTCACAACACAATACCAGTAGCAGCAGGTAACACAGTACCAGTAGCAACAGGTAACACAGTACCAGTAGCAGCAGGTAACACAATACCAGTAGCAGCAGGTAACACAGTACCAGTAGCAGCAGGTAACACAGTACCAGTAGCAGCAGGTAACACAATACCAGTAGCAGCAGGTAACACAGTACCAGTAGCAGCAGGTAACACAGTACCAGTAGCAGCAGGTAACACAATACCAGTAGCAGCAGGTAACACAGTACCAGTAGCAGCAGGTAACACAGTACCAGTAGCAGCAGGTAACACAATACCAGTAGCAGCAGGTAACACAGTACCAGTAGCAGCAGGTAACACAGTACCAGTACATAAGAACATAACATAAGAAAGGAGGAACACTGCAGCAGGCCTGTTGGCCCATACTAGGCAGGTCCTTCACAATCCGTCCCACTAACAGAATATTTGCTCAACCCAATTTTCAATGCTACCCAAGAAATAAGCTTTGACAATTCTACCCACTCATGCGCGAGTCCCACTCAAATCCAACCCCTCTCACTCATGAATTTATCCAACCTAAATTTGAAACTACCCAAGGTCCTAGCTTCAATAACCCTACTAGGCAGACTGTTCCACTCATCAACTACCCTATTTCCAAACCAATACTTTCCTATATCCTTTCTAAATCTAAACTTATCTAACTTGAATCCATTATTGCGGGTTCTCTCTTGGAGAGATATCCTCAAGACCTTATTTATATCCCCTTTGTTAATACCCATTTTCCACTTGTATACCTCGATCATGTCTCCCTCATTCTACGTCTTACAAGTGAATGTAATTTTAGGGTCTTCAATCTTTCTTCGTAAGGAAGATTTCTAATGCTATGTATTAATTTAGTCATTCTTCGCTGAATGTTTTCTAACGAATTTATGTCCATTCTGTAATATGGAGACCAGAACTGAGCTGCGTAATCTAGGTGAGGCCTTACTAATGATGTATAAAGCTGTAATATAACCTCTGGACTTCTGTTGCTAACACTTCTTGATATAAATCCCAGTAATCTATTTGCCTTATTACGTACGCTTAGGCATTGCTGTCTTGGTTTAAGGTTGCTGCTTACCATCACCCCCAAGTCCTTCTCGCAATCTGTATGGCTAAGTTCTACGTTATTTAACTTATAAGTGCTTGGGTTATGGACACTCCGAGCTTCAGAACCTTGCATTTATCTACATTGAACTGCATCTGCCACTTTTCTGACCACGAATTAAGTTTGTCTAAATCTTCCTGAAGTTCTATGACATCTATGTTTGAATCAATTATCCTACCTATCTTCGTGTCGTCGGCGAATTTGCTCATATCACTAGTAATTCCCTCATCAAGGTCATTGATATATATTATAAATAACAATGGGCCTAAGACTGATCCCTGTGGAACACCACTTGTTACAAGTCCCCATTCGGATTTAACCCCATTTATGCACACTCTCTGCTTCCTATTGGTGAGCCATGACTCGATCCATGACAGCACTTTTCCCCCAATGCCATGAGCTGCCACTTTCTTTAACAGTCTCTGGTGCGGTACTCTATCAAAAGCCTTACTAAAGTCAAAAACCTTACTAAAGTCTCAAAAGCCTTACTAAAGTCACAAAAGCCTTACTAAAGTCATGCAACATAGGCTTATCATGCAACAGAGGCTTATTATGTAAGTTATTACCAGGCCAGATGATTTCATAAGAACATAAGAACATAAGAATGGAGGAGAACTGCAGAAGGCCTACTGGCCCATACAAGGCAGGTCCTTATCAAAACCACCACTACCCAAGAATTTATTCCCGTACCCATGACACCAATCAAACCCAGCCCTTCCCACTCGTATATTTGTCCAATCTCTTTTTAAAGCCACCCAAGGTCCTAGCCTCTATCACCCTACTCGGAAGATTGTTCCACGCATCTACAACTCTCTTCGAAAACCAGTATTTGCCTATGTCCTTTCTAAATCTAAATTTATCCAACTTAAATCCATTATTTCTGGTTCTTACCTGGTTCGACACATAAGAACATAAGAACATAAGAAAGGAGGAACACTGCAGCAGGCCTGTTGGCCCATACTAGGCAGGTCCTTCACATTCCATCCCACTAACAGAATATTTGTTCAACCTAATTTTCAATGCTACCCAAGAAATAAGCTTTGATAATTTTATTTACTCATGTGCAATTCATAAGAACATAAGAACATAAGAAAGGAGGAACACTGCAGCAGGCCCGTTAGCCCATACTAGGCAGGTCCTTCACAATCCGTCCCACTAACAGAATATTTGCTCAACCCAATTTTCAATGCCACCCAAGAAATAAGCTTTGACAATTTTACCCACTCATGCGCGAGTCCCACTCAAATCCAACCCCTCTCACTCATGAATTTATCCAACCTAAATTTGAAACTACCCAAGGTCCTAGCTTCAATAACCCTACTTGGCAGACTGTTCCACTCATCAACTACCCTATTTCCAAACCAATACTTTCCTATATCCTTTCTAAATCTAAACTTATCTAACTTGAATCCATTATTGCGGGTTCTCTCTTGGAGAGATATCCTCAAGACCTTATTTATATCCCCTTTGTTAATACCCATTTTCCACTTGTATACCTCGATCATGTCTCCCCTCATTCTACGTCTTACAAGTGAATGTAATTTTAGGGTCTTCAATCTTTCTTCGTAAGGAAGATTTCTAATGCTATGTATTAATTTAGTCATTCTACGCTGAATGTTTTCTAACGAATTTATGTCCATTCTGTAATATGGAGACCAGAACTGAGCTGCGTAATCTAGGTGAGGCCTTACTAATGATGTATAAAGCTGTAATATAACCTCTGGACTTCTGTTGCTAACACTTCTTGATATAAATCCCAGTAATCTATTTGCCTTATTACGTACGCTTAGGCATTGCTGTCTTGGTTTAAGGTTGCTGCTTACCATCACCCCCAAGTCCTTCTCGCAATCTGTATGGCTAAGTTAAGTAAAAGGACACAATTGCAACTAATGTGACATTTTATTGTGGCAACGTTTCGCTCTCCAGGAGCTTTCTCAAGCCGTTACAAGCGATAAATGGACATAGTTGGTATATATATACTGTCAAGGTGAGGTGAAAACACTAGTGGTGTTAGAAATAGTAGTGATATAAGTAGTATTAGTAGTAGTAGTAGTAGTAGTAGAAGTAATACAATAAGGTAGTACAATCAAAATGCACGTGAGTAAAGGTGATAAAACAAATACTTGGGTAGTATAACAATAGGTTAGACAAATATTTCTGCTGGAGGTTGAAATATAAAGGCCAGTTGGAGTGTTCCACATCTACGATGTGCTAAACTAACAGGAGAGACTATGTGATGGTAGGGTTTACTGTTTTCAGGAGGATTCTTGCTAAGACTTCAGAGATGGTGAAGCTGCCTTTGTTTTGTTTAATTGTGTTAGAAACAGAGATAAGTGCTGATTCAAGGCATTTTCGACTACGGAAATAGTTTCTTTGATTACTAGTCGGGCGTCTTTGAATTTCATGAGATGATTGTTGGAATTTCGGTGTTGTACGCAGGCGTTGTTCAGGTTATCGTTTCTGCATGCATTCATGTGTTCATTGATGCGTGTCTCGAGGTTTCTTGATAACGATAACCTGAACAACGCCTGCGTACAACACCGAAATTCCAACAATCATCTCATGAAATTCAAAGACGCCGACTAGTAATCAAAGAACTAATTTCCTAGTCGAAATGCCTTGAATCAGCACTTATCTCTGTTTCTAACACAATTAAACAAAACAAAGGCAGCTTCACCATCTCTGAAGTCTTAGCAAGAATCCTCCTGAAAACAGTAAACCCTACCATCACATAGTCTTCCTGTTAGTTTAGCACATCGTAGATGGAACACTCCAACTGGCCTTATATTTCAACCTCCAGCAGAAATATTTGTCTAACCTATTGTTATACTACCCAGTATTTGTTTTATCACCTTACCACGTGCATTTGATGACTACCTTAGTATTACTTCTACTACTACTACTACTACTACTAATACTACTTATATCACTACTATTTCTAACACCACTAGTGTTTTCACCTCACCTTGACATATATATACCAACTATGTCCATTTATCGCTTGTAACGGCTTAAAGCTCCTGAGAGCAAACGTTGCACAATAAAATGTACATTAGTTGCAATTGTGTCCTTTACTAACATATTGTCGGTAATTCTACCAATATTATTACATGGCTAAGTTCTACGTTATTTAACTTATAAGTGCTTGGGTTATGGACACTCCCGAGCTTCAGAACCTTGCATTTATCTACATTGAACTGCATCTGCCACTTTTCTGACCACGAATTAAGTTTGTCTAAATCTTCCTGAAGTTCTATGACATCGATGTTTGAATCAATTATCCTACCTATCTTCGTGTCGTCGGCGAATTTGCTCATATCACTAGTAATTCCCTCATCAAGGTCATTGATATATATTATAAATAACAATGGGCCTAAGACTGATCCCTGTGGAACACCACTTGTTACAAGTCCCCATTCGGATTTAACCCCATTTATGCACACTCTCTGCTTCCTATTGGTGAGCCATGACTCGATCCATGACAGCACTTTTCCCCCAATGCCATGAGCTGCCACTTTCTTTAACAGTCTCTGGTGCGGTACTCTATCAAAAGCCTTACTAAAGTCTAAATAAACAATATCGAATTCTTTATCGTGATCAACAGCCTCAAAAGCTTTACTGAAGAAGGTTAATAAATTAGATAGGCAGGAACGGCCCCTCGTGAATCCATGCTGGGTATCATTAATCAAATTATGGTTATCTAGATGGCTTCTAATAATATCAGCTATAATTGACTCTAGTAATTTGCCTACAATTGAGGTCAGGCTTATTGGGCGGTAGTTTGACGGTAGTGACTTGTCCCCTGCTTTAAAAATAGGAATTACATTAGCCATCTTCCACATATCAGACACTACACCTGTTTGAAGAGATAAATTAAAAATGTTAGATATTGGTTCACAGAGTTCCATTTGCATTCCTTAAGAACCCTTGCAAAAAGCTCATCAGGACCCGGCGATTTATTTTGTTTCAGTCGTTCCAGCTGTTTCATAATCATTTCGCTAGTGACTGTGATATTACATAATTTATCTTCTTCTGGGCCTCTGTAAAAATTAATTACTGGGATATTATTAATGTCTTCCTGTGTGAAAACCGAGATAAAATAATTATTAAAAATAGAGCACATATCATTCTCCTTGTCAGTAAGATGCCCAAAGTTATTTTTAAGGGGACCTATCTTATCCCTAACTTTTGTTCTATAAACCTGGAAAAAACTTTTTGGGTTAGTTTTTGAATCCCTAGCAACTTTAATTTCATAGTCCCGTTTAGCTTTTCTTATTCCCTTTTTAACGTCCCTCCTAATGTCAGTATACTGATTTATAAGATGACCCTCACCTCTTTTTATGCGCCTATAAATTCCTTTCTTCTGCCCTAAAAGATATTTGAGCCTATTATTCATCCATTTTGGGTCATTTCTACTTGATCTAATTTCTGTTGAGCCTGTTCCACCTGTTCGTAACTAAGTTAGCCAACACTCAACTAAGCAGAGCAGGAACAATGCAAAAGACAGCGGAGGTAAATTCTTAATTCGCGTATTCCGTCACCAGACAATATACAAGTAATCACACTTTCTCCACGGGGAAGTGGAGAAGAATCCTTCCTCCGTAAGCCATGCTTGTCTTAAGAGGCGACTAAAATGCCGGGAGCAAGATGCCAGTAACTCCTTCTGTATAAATTACTAAGTGTAAAAAGAAAAACTTAGGTTTTTTCTTTTTATGTCACCCTGCATCGGTGGGATAGGGACGGTGCGTTGAAAAAATTACACTTAGTACATCGAAAATTACAAGATAAAATTTGCAAGCAAGAGAGACGGTGAGAACCATCTTTGACTAGAGTTAGAAGGAAGCCTGGCTATTCTGCTCCACGAGTCGAAGACGTCTTTTCACAGTATTGGTTGATGCACCGTCAGCATAACAATGGGGCCCCGACTGCTATACTCGTAACTGCTGGTTCACTGGTCGGGAGGGCACGTCTTTTACGTACTGTGACATACGTAGAAGAAAACTGTAACGTATTCTTCGCATGCCACATAAGTCTTATTATGCAACAGAGACTAAACACTCAATAGTCTTATCATGCAACAGAGGCTTATTATGCAACATAATCTTATCATGAAACAGAGGCTTATTATGCAACAATATTATCATGCAACAGAGGCTTATTATGCAACATAATCTTATCATATAACAAAAACTAATGCAACGGAGGTTTATGCAACAGAAGCTTATGCAACAGAACCTTATCATGCAACAGAAGCTTATCATACAAGAGAGGCTTATCGTACAAGAGAGGCTTATCATACAAGAGAGACTTATCATATTAGAGGGGCTTATCATACAAGAGAGGGTTATCATGCAAGAGAGGGTTATCATACAAGGAGTTATGATACGAGAGAGGGTTATCATACAAGAGAGGGTTATCATACAAGGAGTTATCATACGAGAGAGGGTTATCATACAAGAGAGGCTTATCGTACAAGAGAGGCTTATCATACAAGAGAGACTCATTATATTAGAGGGGCTTATCATACAAGAGAGGGTTATCATGCAAGAGAGGGTTATCATACAAAGAGTTATCATACGAGAGAGGGTTATCATACAAGAGAGGGTTATCATACAAGAGAGGGTTATCATACAAGGAGTTATCATACGAGAGGGTTATCATACAAGAGAGGGTTATCATACAAGAAGGGGTTATCATACAAGGGGTTATCATACAAAAGAGGGTTACTATACAAGAAGGGGTTATCATACAAGAGAGGGTTATCATACGAGAGGGTTATACAAGAAGGGGTTATCATACAAGAGAGGGTTATCATACAAGAGAGGGTTATCATACAAGAAGGGGTTATCATACAAGAAAATGTTATCATACAAGAGAGGGTTATCACACAAGAGAGGGTTATCATACAAGAGAGGGTTATCATACAAGAGAGGGTTATCATACAAGAGAGGGTTATACAAGAGAGGGTTATCATACAAGAGAGGGTTATCATACAAGAGAGGGTTATCATACAAGAGAGGGTTATCGTACAAGAGAGGGTTATCGTACAAGAGAGGGTTATCGTACAAGAAGGGTTATCGTACAAGAAGGGTTATCGTACAAGAGAGGGTTATCATACAAGAGAGGGTTATCATACAAGAGAGGGTTATCGTACAAGAGAGGGTTATCGTACAAGAGAGGCTTCACTTGCTTCACTGATACCTTCTTAGCTCACTCTAGAAGAAGTCAACTTTGTTTTATTAACACAGAGACAACAGTGTTCAAAGAGGCCGCCGAAACTTATCATATTAATAAACCGGTGGAGATCACACACTTAGTTTTTCATTACTTATCATAATTTCTCACAATGCTGAGAGAACAAAATTAAAGTTTCAAGTGCAGAGTTGCTCCTTTGGGGGCAGAGGAGTTCGGTTTCTTCTCTAAATGGGCAAAAGCCTCCCCATACCCGGGGTCTGTTAATTAAACAAACAGTAAGCTGATGTACTGTACAGAAGATATTATGGAATTTTTTCCTCAGCGGGAAACCTTGATATATTCTACAGTAAGACCTCATTCAACGTCGTTTCGTTCAACGTCGTATCGTTTTAACGTTGATGAGACAAAAAAACGATTCCCGTCCGGTGTCACTGTCTGTGGAGTTTGTGTTGAACTGTTGGTGGTAGGTGGCACTCCTTACAATTTTCACTTTGCAAACATATATTACTTAATTTAACCTGTTGCAATGAGTGCTAAAGCTGCACTGTGCACACCTGATGTTTATATCAATTACCCTATGATAAAATTGGTTTCGTTATACGTCGTTTCGCTTAAAGTTGCAGTTTCAAAGAACCTATCAACGACGTTAAGTGAGGACTTTCTGTATTAGGCATTCAATCATGCCTTTTCCATGTTCTCTCTCACAACACAGCTCCTGGCAGTGCCAGGAGCTGTGGATCAACTCCTGCAACCACATATCAAGTGAGTACAAACACATATTCAGAATAAAACAGCCAATTGTCTATCGAAAAGTGTCAAGTGTCTTTGATAACTGATAGCACACACACACACACACACACACACACACACGCCTCCACTTCCAAGCCAGCGAGGGTAGTGACATCATATTTATTTGCAGCATTAAGCTGTACAAAGTCTTGATCCTGAGTGGAGGCAAGCAAAGCGGAATTAATTAAGTCTATCATTGGCCTGGCTTAGCGTAACTGTTTGTTGGTGAGAGGCCATGATTCACAGCCTCGCTTATCTTATCCACTCAGCCAAGAGACGGGTGAGAAATGACCCATGAGAGAGAGAGAGAGAGAGAAGAAGAGAGAGAGAGAGAGAGAGAGAGAGAGAGTACATGGGAAAGACAGACAGCAGAAGACATGGAAGTCCACGTTCAGGCTATCTGACAAGAAAACTATCAATTTATACGTAGATTGAGGACTGTCTGAGAGAGAGAGAGAGAGAGAGAGAGAGAGAGAGAGAGAGTTAAATTACTCAATCAGCCATCATTCAATCCTCTCTTGGCTGGTATATGAATTATTTTTCTCATCAAAAACAAACATTCAAGAAATACAAAGATGAAATCAAACCTTTGGCTCACAGCTGGTTCACAACTGACTCACAGCTGGTTTACAGCCGGTTCATAGCAAGCTCACAGCTGGCTTACATCTGCACACTCATACCTGTGATACCTGTGTAGAGTTAAATACATGTAAATTATTATTATTATTTATTATTATCTTTATTATTATGTTTTACTATTATTACTAGTATTTAAGGGGAAGCGCTAAACCCGTAGTGGGAATGCAACGCCTTGTGCATAGGAGGTAATCAGATTTGATAAACGGAAAGGGAAAGTTAGCTCAATTTCCTTTGATCAAAAGCTCTTCACCGTCATCAAAGCACACATTGAAGGAATCTTCACCTATAAATCCTAACCTAACCTGCTGTAACCTATCCTGTTCTATCCTAATCTAACCTGATGCAACCTATGCTAACCTAACCTGATGCAACCTATGCTAACTTAACCTGATGTACCATATACTAACCTATCCTAACGAGTAGCAACCTTATCCTAACTTATCGTAATCTAACCTAGCCAGATGTAACCTATCCTAATATAATCTAATCTAACCTAGTCAGATGTAACCTATCCTAATATAACCTAGCCAGATGTAACCTATCCTAATATAACCTAGCCAGATGTAACCTATCCTAATATAACCTAGCCAGATGTAACCTATCCTAATATAACCTTGCCAGATGTAACCTATCCTAATCTAACCTAACCTAAACAAATATAATTTATGATAATCTATCCTAATCTGGCACTGCACGTTTTCATGAAAGTATTGGTAGGTTAAGGGCTTAAAATAAATTTGGTCCAGTGAAGGGAGGAAGTTGAAGTTTTTGTGGAAGCGCTTAAGTGTTAGTCTACTGTGACCGAGAGGGACGTGGTATCAGATGCCGACACGTTGGAACCATACACAAATGGTGTAATGAGATTCGTTCTGACAACGTTTCGCCCACTCGGTTGACTTAAAAAGTCCACTGCAGTGGGGTGGAGTGAGAAAGGTTTTCGTAAAGGAGCTCGTTACGCTCCATTGGTGTCTCCGATTCCATAGACGTGATACCTTGAAAGCTGAACACGGAATATGCTGTTATAACGTAGGCAACACTAAATTATTGAGAGAGAGAAAAAAAGGGTGAGAGAAAAGAGGAGAGAAGAGAGAGAGAGAGAGAGAGAGAGAGAGAGAGAGAGAGAGAGAGAGATAACTACATCTTAATTCTCTTTACTCCGACCTCTTAGAACTATGATTTACGACTCTCATTTTATAAACTCAGGGGTAAATTTGCATACGAAATTGCATTATAAAACCCTCAAAGATATCACTAGCCAAGTGATACCGGCTGCTTTTAGAAGATATCTTCCTTTTCGGGGGTGAATCTTTATCGTCTTAAGAAGAGGAAGACCTCAGCTATCATCCAGAGACATAAAAATGCATCCATGCCACACACCAATATAATTTTGGTTTGCAAATGGTCATAGGGAGTTGATAATGACTATAGGACAGCAGGAGGAGGGGAGGAAGAATAAAAGATAAAGAAAAGAGGTGAGGAATAACACGAATAAGTGTTTGGATTAGCAACTGTAAGAGGTCAAGTATCGTATACAGACTACTGGAGTCTCTGCTCTAAGCCCCTTGCGTATCAGAAACCATCTGTTCACTAGGTAATTAATTATCCTCTTGGTGCTAAGCAGTATTAAAGGTAAGGTATCATAAAATTAATGAAAGCTGCGTATTAAATGGTGTTTTGTGTGTGTGTGTGTGTGTGTGTGTGTGTGTGTGTGTGTGTGTGTGTGTGTGGTGTGTGTATGTGTTGTGTGTGACAGAGGACTTGTCTGATTGGACACTTGACCTTTTTTTTGTGTGTGTGTGTGTGTGTATTTTGTGTGTGTGTAATGAAGAGTGGAGTGTGTGTGTGTGTCGGTGATGTATAAATGATCAAGGGCGCTGATGCCATACAAAAGCAGCACAAGTGGGCAGAAAGTGTGCTTGGGCTATAAAGATGCAGATTAAAAGCTCGCCGAGATAGGAGTCATATTGTTGAAAGATACCGCTTGTAAGTAGTTCTCACAGCTGTGGCCCACACTACTAAGAGGTACCAAGCATATATATATATATATATAGTGTATGTGTAATGATTATGCAATATAATCACATGTAAGTAAATTCTCTTTACTTGCAGTAAAGGAAAATATTGTGTTAATATAACTTCATGTAAACAATACAGTTCACTTTATTAAGCTTCCTAGACGTTAAAAGAAACAGAATAAAAATGGTATTATCTCGAAATTCTTCAAGTTATTGTGCGACTTTAACCTTTCGTCCCTTATATAAAAGCATCATAATCATCTGGATACGTTAAACCCACTTTCCCTTCCGGCCCTTCAAAACGACACTTAGGAAATTTCGACCTTAGTCCCCAGTGAAATAGGGGTGCTCGTCCCCTCTCTCTAGGTGCTCTCCACACCTGTGCTCAGCTACTGGGCAGCAAATCAAACACACCTAGCATTTACCTGCTATGACGAGGCATGTTTGGCACGGGGAGCGCCGTAAAGGTCATTATCACATCACAAAGTGCAACAGAATCGCTTTGTACGTTAAACTGCATAAATGACCAGCCGGAAACAAGCTGTTTGCTGGTGTACTCGATAGATAGTTTGTATCTAATAATCCCGTGGAGAGGTTCCTTGATGCTGCTGAAGAGTTCTTGAGACAGGCAGCTGCTTCTAACATGCTCTCTCTCTCTCTCTTCTCTCTCTCTCTCTCTCTCTCTCTCTCTCTCTCTATATATATATATATATATATATATATATATATATATATATATATATATATAATATATATATATATATATATATATATATAAGAGGAATAGTTTAAAATGATTTAAGATCCGGTTGGGTATACTTCGATGTATACATTGTATAATATATGCAGCGGGAGAGTAAGAACAGTCAGGAATATATTGGTATGCTTGTACAAGCAGCTCATTGATACACAACTGTTTTACTCTTGGATGAGCTTCTGTTTGCATAATGACTAGTTTACACATCTCAAATTATCAGTAGGTATCATCCTGATGATATCTAATGATAGTTTATCAACTGATGCAGTTAACACTGAAGTTATCGTTATGTAACAGCCTGAAGTGAAGAATTGACAACGTTTCGCTCTTGTGAGGGAAAGGTTCACTAGATAGGAGTGGAAGTATGAATGAGTGGTGGTGGTATTTTGTTGGGCGGTATGCTTGTTTTGTGTGTGCAAATAAAAATTTATTATTATTATTATTTATAATGTTACCGCTACTCCCCTTCCCCTCCCTTTCTGCACCCGGTGGGACTTGACGTGTGTCCCTCCGACCAAGTGACAGTCACTTGACTTTCGGTTCCCATCAGGTCTCCTTGACTGTCCGCTCGGGTCATCCGACACAGGCGATATAAGATTGGCAGCAAAGATTTAGGCATGAAATCAGATACTTAATCTGGCCTCAGTACCTTTGCTGGTGCCCTTCCGCTCGTAGCTGACATGCAGTCATCTTCATACCATCCTAAAGCCGTTCTCCAGTTGTCACCCCACCAAAGTTTCATTGTGCTTCACGACTGGCGACTCTGCTGCTTCAGACGGGTTGTCAGAGGATCCCAGTACCTCGGTTCTTCATAATCCCTACTCATGTTGGGGTCAGTGCCAGATCAGCCGGGCTGTGGTTCGTACGTTGGACTGCGTGCGGCCAGCAGTAACAGCCTCGTTGATCAGGCCCTGATCTACCAGGAGGCCTGGTCATGGACCGGGCTGCGGAGGCGTTGATCCCCGGAATGCCCTCCAGGTAGATTCTTTATTTTCTTCAGGTGTCACAACAATCACGTCCACCAGTCGACCCCGTCCTCCCGACATCAACACCAGCTCAGAGCTCCTAGCCACTATTCACAGCTACGTGCTCAGAACATCGGCACGGCACCGCTATATTATTCACATATTGTGTTCATATTAGCATTGAGTTACTAATTATTTATATATTTCATTTTCCATTCTTTGCTTCAGGTAGGATTATTTTCATGTTTGTACTTTATATTCCGTACAATTTCTTATTATTTTGTCATGGATTTTTCTATCTTTTCATTTCCGTTGGGAGGAATCGGCCTTATCAAATACTCTTTGAGGGGTCTGATAGGGATGTTAAACCCTCACAGCTCTGCTGGAGCTTTACCACGTCAGTGCGAAATGTTGTGTTGGTTAGAGCTTGTTCAACAACCTGTGTCTGTCTTATGTAGTACGCTGTTCCGATCCAGCATGCAAATATATATTACACATTTTAATGATGTACAATGATGCCTCATTTGTCTGATGATCTATTGATGTCTAATGGTGTCTAATGCCGTCTAGAGATGTCTCATGATATAGTGATATAGTTAGAGAGTGGGGAATGATGTGCCAGCTACTTCAAACTTCCACCATCACCATCAACTCTTAGAAGAACAGTGGACCTTGACGTGGATTGGTTGCCTGGTTTATTTTCATCTGCGATGCCCTTTGGTGAGGGGGCTCTTGATCTCAAAAATTGAAGCTACCCTTCCTTTTCCTTAGATCAAACCTGATGCTATATAATCCCTACGGACTTAGCGAGTTCCCATAATAATAATGACAGCAAAAATAATAAATAAATAATGATAATATTAATTATAATAGCAACGCTATCGTTATTATTATTGTTACTGTTATTATTATTATTATTGTTAAAGCAGAGTGGGTACCTTGACGCAGTTGAAGGGTTTTTCCACAAGCTATGTTTGAGGTCAGCACGTGGAAGTCGGGGGGAGAGGGCGATGGTACTACGCTTAGGTCACGGCAGCAATGACTCTTGACTGGTCTGTGTTGGTTATTTTAGTACTAACATCGGTCACTGCTGATTAAACAGTGATAGGTATGTGGTAATAACAGTGATAGGTATGTGGTAATAACAGTGATAGGTATGTGACAGTAACAGTGATAGTTATGTGACAGTAACAGTGATAATAGGTATGCAGTAGTCACAGAATGATTGTGTGGTAGCAGCAGTGATGGGTATGAGGTAGGAACAGTGATGAGTATGTGGTAGTAACAGTAATAGGTATGAGGTAGTAACAGTGATGGTTATGTGGTAGTGATAGCAATATTTATGAGGTAGTAACAGTGATGGGTATGTGCTAATAGTAGTAATAGGTAATTGGCAGTAACAGTGACAGATTGTAATAGAAAAGTAAGAATACATTCAACAGTGAGTTTCACTTACAAGGTTTCTGTATAACAGTACGACCAATTTGTGCCAGCAGTGGGAGTCAAAACACGTATAGAATGGGGATAGTGTCTTCTGCTTTTCTAGCAAGGTTTCATCTGTCCAGATAAGATCAGAAATACCGTAAACAATAGTCTAGTTCTCTCAACAGATAGCAAGATTCACGAAACCGTAATAACACTATTGCCAGCTGGCAGAGTGGTTAGCGCACTGGCCTGTGGGTTTTTGGACTCACCTGCCAGGGGTTCAAGCCCCACCCGTTCCCTGATTTGATAGCAAGATTTAAAGGAACGTAGAGGTTTTCAACTCCAGAAATGTGTCTTATGCTCTTATGTTCAAAGATAATGTTATGGATTTCCTATCTGTCTCAACTTCATGGACTGCTGGAACACAGCTATTATGCCACAAGACGGCCAGCCATCATCAATTTAATTGTATCTGTACCCTTTACAAAGACATCACTCCATAGTCAATCTCACACATGAATTCACAACAAATCTACATTCGAAAAATTAAGCTCACTAACGAAATTCATGAAAAGAATTTGCCTTGATGCTATGGAAGGGCTCTTGATCTTGTAGCTACACTCGTCTTAGCTCAAACCTGATCACCTCCCATTTCCTAGGTACCATATGGATATGTAATAATTATTTACCAGGTGAAGGTTGTGGCTGACAGTTAGTTGTCTGCATCTTCACTTAGTATACTCTGGGTATGTTATATAACACTCAGTAATGTATACTTCCATAAATTACCTCCATAACGTAGTTGTTACTTGAGGCAAGCTTAATGTGAGTCGAGACACTACAAGAGATTTTAGCATGTATATTGTTTAAGAACTCGTCTTTAATACTGAAGAGCACTGAGAGAGAGAGAGAGAGAGAGAGAGAGAGAGAGAGAGAGTCCTTGAATTAGATTACTGGATGTGCCAGGGAATCATCCATTCATCATTACGTTTTTGTTTGTATATATATATATATATATATATATATATATATATATATATATATAGTGCCGAATAAGTAAAATTGGTCAATTAGCAAGAACTCATTTAAAATTAAATCATGTCTAAAATTTTCTTAATCTTTCTCTTTTCTCATGAAGAAATCCAAATATTCTTCCTTGAAGCCTTTTTATCCACTTCTCCGAGGCTATGGGTCCCACAATTTGCACCAGACGTGGACCGCATCATGTTTAAAGATATATTTTTTTCATTTATGTTAATGTAAAAATTAAATTATTAATTTTTACATTAACATAAATGAAATGAAAAAATATATCTTTAAAAATATAAGAGAAATTTTTAGAAAGGACTTAATTTTAAACTAGTTCTTGCTAAATGACCAGTTTTATCTACTCGGCACGACATATATATAATATATATATATATATATATATATATATATATATATATATATATATATATATATATATGCATGACAACCAGCACGGCTTCAGGGAGGGAAAATCAAGCATCACAAACCTACTGGAGTTCTACGACAAGGTAACAAAAGTAAGACAGGAAAGAGGTAGATCGCATCTTCTTGGCCTGTAAGAAGGATGTCGACACAGTACCACACAAGAGACTGGTTGAAAAACTAGAGGCGCAGGCAGGAATTGTAAGGAAAGCAGTGGATCAGGGAATACCCGAGAGGAAGGAAACAAGGTGTGCTGGTAAGTGAGGAGGTGTCAGATTGGGTGCATGTGTTGAGTGAGCTTCCACAAGGGTCAGCCCTAGATCCGGTGCTGTCTCTAGTATATGTGAATGACGTGAAGGAAGGGATAGATTCAGAGGTGTCCCTATTCACAGACGATGTGAAACTAATGACGAGAATTCAAGCGGACGAGGATCAGGTAGGCTTACAAATGGATCTAGACAGGCTGCAAGCCTGGTCCGACAAGTGGCTTCTTAAGTTTAACCCCGCAAAGTGCAAATGTCATGAAGCTTGGGAAAGGACAAAGAAGAGCGCAGACGGAGTACGGTCTAGAGGGTCAAATGCTGCAAACCTCACTCAAGGAATAGGATCTTGGAGTGAACATCATACCGAGCACATCTTCTGAGGCGCACATCAACCAAATAACCGCTGCAGCATATGGGCGCTTGGCAAACCTAAGAATAGCATTTCGACATCTCAGTAAGGAATCGTTCATTAGTCTGTACACCATATAAGTCAGGCCCATATTGGAGTATGCAGCACCAGTATGGTTGGACCCACACCTGGTCAAACACGTCAAGAATTTGGAGAAAGTGCAAAATTCCCGGAGCTAAAGGGTATGTCCTACGAGGAAAGGTTAAAGGAACTCAAACTGATGACCTTAGAGAACAGGAGGGATAGGGAAGACATGATAATGACGTATAAAATTCTGAGAGGATTTGACAAGGTGTACACAGAGATGGGATACAGGAACAAGGGGATGTAACTTGAAGTTAAAAACTCAGATGAGTCATAGGGATGTTAGGAAGTATTTTCTCAGTCTCAGAGGTGTCAGGAAGTGGAACAATGTGGAGAGTGCAGTAGGGAAAGCAGAATCCATACATAGCTTTAAGAATAGATATCATAAAGCTCATGGAGCAGGGAGAGAGAGGACCTAGTAGCGACCAGCGAAGAGGCGGGGGCCAGGAGATATGAATTGACCCCTGCAACCATAAATATGTGAGGAAACACACACACACACACACACACACACACACACACACACACACACGCGCACACACACACACACACGCACACGCACACATACACACACACACACACACACACACACACACACCGATAAAACTCTAGGCACTTTAGTCAGCGTTCCAAGGCGTCTAGACAAGAATGTGTAGGTAGAGGCTAGGTGTGCGAGGTGTCCATTGTGTGGTGGCTGGTGTGGGAACACCAAGCTGTAAACTCCTTCCTATACACTCTTCCCACGGCGTCCCATCTCAAGGTCACCCCCCCCCCTCACACACATCAATGCTCCTCCACCCTCCTCAATGTACCTTCAACTGGGACCTACTTTGATGGTGGTTATGGGCTTTTGAGCCGAGGAATTGGAACTACCTCTCTCCCCCTTGGATCAAACCTGATAACCTCCCATTTTCCTGGTGTTGAAAAATCCTTACGGGTTATTTTAATTGTAGTAGTACTAGTTGTCAAAAGTACTTGCTTATAGACACTTAACCTTTTTTTTTGTGTGTAGTGTGCGGCGTTGTTGAAGGCGTATGTTAGTCACTGTGTGAGTCAAGTGCATATAATGATGACTTGGAACCATTAAGGTTCGAGGTTCATACGCTTTCCATTAAGAAAATACAGTAAATAAGACTTAAATTTATTGTGCTTAATACTCAAAGTTGGTTTGTATAGAAAATCTTTAAAGAGATAACTGCTGTTCGTACTTACTAAGAAAGTCACAATTTTGTCCTATCTCCACGCAGAGTGTGATATTTTTGTTTTCCATTGACAAGGCGGTAGAGATGCGGGAACGCTAGAGAAAGTAACTTATATTGATTTAGAAACTAATGCTTTCCTATTAGCCAAGACTCGAAATGGAGAACATTAGATTAGGAGCCAGATAAGTTAATGACTCTACCTCTGTCTCGTCTCCCACATTCCCTTCCTTCTCCTCACTCTCCCCAGCCTAGAGAGAGAGAGAGAGAGAGAGAATATATGGGTGTGAGTGTCCTTTAGCCAAGAGACGAGCCTTCCTGGCAGCGGGTGGTGGTGTAAGTCCCGGTTTATTGGTGGTGATCCGCTGTAATTTGACTTAATCTGGGTATCCATTTAGCGGGTGGCGGCGACTGAGGCTTCACTAAGCTGACAATATCACCACCAGAGTCCCCCCCATCCCTCGCTGTACGCCTACCAGACACCCTCCCCCCTTTCTCTCTCTCATTGGTTTATATGCCATAGCATATAAATGATTACATTATGTAAACATTCCATTTCCGGGAACTCTTGGATTGGACAAGTTTGTGTGTATAAGTGATTGAGTTTTTATTAAAATACTTGACCCTTTGTGTGTGTGCGTGTGTGCATGTGTGTGCGTGTGTGTGTGTGTATGTATGTATGTATGTGGTGTGTGTGTGTGTGTGTGTGTGTGTGTGTGTGTGTGTGTGTGTGTGTGTTGGTCCGTGCGTCCCGGTAGTGGTGTCCCCCTGGGTGGGCAGCTGGTGTCGCTGCCATATTTCATGGTGTAGCGGTCTAGACAAGCATTAGAGCAGCACCTTTGGGTGAGCTGCCACTGCACAAAGGTTTATTTCCAACACCTTTCTCTCTCTCTCTCTCTCTCTCTCTCTCTCTCTATTTACACACACACATACACACACACACCTGTGACGAGCGGTGTTCCACAGGGGTCAGTCCTAGGGCTGGTACTATTTCTGGAATATGTGGGTGACATGATGGAAGGGATAGTTTCAGAGGTGTCCCTGTTTGCAGACAATGTGAAGCGAATGCGAAGAATTAAATCGGATGAGGATCAGGTAGGACTATAAAGGGATCTGGACAGGCTGCAAGCCTGGTCCAGCAACTGGCTCCTGGAGTTTAACCCCACCAAGCGCAAAGTCATGAAGATTGGGGAAGGTCAGAGAAGGCCGCATACAGAGTACAATCTAGGGGGCTAAATACTGCAATCACTCAAGGAAAAGGATCTTGGGGTGAGTATAATACCGAGCACATCTCCTGAGGCGCACATCAACCAGATAACTGCTGCAGCATATGGGCGCCTGGCAAACCTGAGAATAGCGTTTCGACACCTTAGTAAGGAATCGTTCAAGACTGTACACCGTGTACGTCAGGCCAATATTTGAGTATGCAGCACCAGTATGGAACCCACACCTGGTCAAGCACGTCAAAAAAATAGAGAAAGTGCAAAGGTTTGCAACAAGACTAGTCCCGGAGCTAAGGGGTATGTCCTACGACACTGGAGGACAGGAGGGACATGATAGCGACGTATAAAATACTGAGAGGAATTGACAAGGTGGATAGGGAAGGATGTTTCAGAGATGGGACACAGCAACAAGGGGTCACAACTGGAAGTTGAAAACTCAGATGAGTCACAGGGATGTTAGGAAGCATTTCTTCAGTCATAGAGCTGTCAGGAAGTGGAACAATCTGGAGAGTGATGTAGTGGAGGCAGGGTCCATACATAGTTTTAAGACACAAATTCAGTGTGTATATACATAAATGTCTTTGCGTATATGCGCTAATTAGCAGCGGGACATACTGTTGACTGTAAGTGGGTCATCAAGGCTGCTTTTCACATGTATTAAAAAAATAACTTTGATGGGGAGTGCCTTGATGATGGGAGGGGGTGCCTTGACGCTGGGAAAGGGTGCCTTGATGCCGAGAGGGGGGGTGCCTTGATGTTGAGAAGGGACTCCTTGATGCTGGGAAAGGTTGCCTTGAAGCTGAGGGGGGTTGTTTTGGTTCTGGTAGGGGTGCCTTGATGCTAGGATGGGGTGCCTTGATGATGGGAAGGGATGTTATAGATGCTGAGAAAGTGTGCCTTAATGCTGGGAATGAATGTCTTGATGCTGGAAATTGGTTCATTGATGCTAGGGGGCTTTGATGCTGGGTGTGTCTTGATGCTGGTGAAGGACTCTTGATCAATGGTACTGGGGGTTTCATCCCCTTCCTCGTATGAAACCTGATCACTCTTCATTTTCCTAGCGCTGTGAGACTCCTGTGGGTTAGCGCTTTCCTGTAATAATGATTATAATTATAACAACAGAAGCAACAATAATAATAATAACAAGGACATTATTATTATTTCTGATTGTCCAAGATAAACACACTACAGTCTTTATCAGGGTGTTATACCTGTTGATTAAGTCCCTAGATCACAATAGCGTAACGTGCCTGGGGGAAAATTCTCAACTAAACCAGCTTTAGAGTACGTTTCGGTCCGACCTGGAGCGAAACATTGCGTTGTGGCTCATCTATGGTGTCACTTTCTGGTCTCCCCGTGAGAGCAGGAGTCGTGGGAAGTGGTAGATTTGTGTGTCTCTTACCCCTTACGACTGTCTTGGCGACATTATCTCTCGTCTTGGCGGGGACGACCCACTCACCTACTTACCGCTCTCAGATAACTCCAGATAAACTGATAAACAAAAAAAAATATAAAGGCAGTCTAGGCCTTCAGGTTTAGTTTACAGGTTGAATACCCAGGTGGCTGACTGTGGTCGACACGCTGCCGTTTTCTCTCTCAGCTACATTCCATCTTCTTCCCATAGACTCTCTCTCTCTCTCTTTCTCTTCACACAGGTTTTTACAAGGTTAAGCTAAAAGCTGTTACTTACATCAGCCTTTTTATTTCTCTCTCTCTCCTATTTACTCAAGAAATTAATCTATTCCTAAACATATTTAACCAGACATAATGCAAATCTCCTGTCGTAAATCGTAAGAAGCATAAATGTCAACAGAATAACGGAAGGCGAGAATGAACTGTGGTCTCTCCTACACAGGTTTGATCCGAGAAAGGGGAAGAGTAGCGCCATTTCATTGGATCAGGAGCCCTTCACCCACATCCAGGGCAGGTTGTGGGAAGAAAGTCATTAAGATACTCACCAGCGGGGAGGTCAACACAGCGACATGCTGCTCAGATTATCGCAAACTGGTACCAACACAGTGACCACGACCGTAATGGGTCGTTAAGTCAGGTCGTAATGACCAACGGGGGTGGTGGGCGTGTAATGACACTAACGATCATTGGGCAATTAAGCGGATCATTGGCTCGTACCCAAGTGGGAGACCAGGCGGGGCAATTAGGATAAGACTTCGGGAATACTCCTTAATTATCGTCAATCCCATTATTGACCAGACTTAGAAGAAAAAAAGACACATTATGTATATGAAATAATCAAAATCCAAAGAAACATCTTCAATTAAAGGAGTCCTGAATGAATGTGTTTGTGTTCTTTTTACCTTCTTAAGATTAGATTTAGGTTCTGGCTATAGTGGCTAGCTTATTGTGCACTCCATATCTATCCTGTGACTGGTAGGACAAGACTGTAAGGATACATAAGAGAGTCACGAAATCGTAATGACACGATTGCAAACAAACCATACCACGGGTGGGGTTCGAACCCGCGGTCACAGAGGGCTAGAAACAAAGCCCCAGAAGAGTTAAGAGGAGTACATCAGGGTTTATGTCTACAAATTACATCTTATCTGTTGCAAACTTAATATGTCTGGTATCCTTTTTTCATTAAGAACATAAGAAAGAAGGAACATTGCAGCAGGCCTACTGGACCATGCTAGGCATGTCCAAGTCACTTACTGGCCCATTCCAGTCAGGTCCAACTCACACTCACTCATGTATTTGTCTAACCTATTTTTAAAACACCACAACGTTTAAGCTTCAATAACTTTGCTCCGGAGATTATTCCACTCATCACAACTCTATTGCAAAATCAGTGCTTTCCTATATCATTTCTAAAAATTTCCAACTTAAAACCATTGCTGCGAGTCCTATATTGGTTAGATGCTTTTAGCACGTTATTTATATCCCCTTTATTTACTCCTGTTTTCCATTTATACACCTCAATCATATCCTCCCCTAATTCTATACTTTTCTAGAGAGTGCAAATTCAGGGCCCTCAGTCTATCCTCGTAAGGAAGGTTTCTGATACTTTGGATCAACTTTGTCATCTTTGTACGTTTTCCAGCGCATTTATATCCATTCCGTAATATGGTGACCAGAGTTGTGCAGCATAATCTAAGTGAGGCCTAACCAACGATGTGTAGGGTTGAAGAATAACCTGAGGACTCCTGTTATTTATACTTCTTGATATGAAGCCAAGAATTCTATTCGTTTTATTGCGAAGACTTAGGCACTGTTGTCTTGGTTTTAGATTACTGCTAACCAGAACTCCTAAATCTTTTTCACAATCAATGATATTAAGATGTACATTATTTAGTTTATAAGTGTCTTGGTTATTTTACTTTCCAATGCTAAGAACTTTGCATTTGTCTATATTAAACTGCATCGGCCACTTCTCCGACCATTGTATTAGTCTATTCAGATATTCCTGCAGCGCTCTAGTGTCCTCATCATAATTAATTCGACGGCCTATTTTGGTATCATTGGCAAACTTTGTTTATGCCGCTGTTTATTTCCTCATCTCTGTCGTTTATGTAAATTGTGAACAACAAGGGGCCCAACACTGACCCCTGTGGAACACCTGTGAGGCGTCCCCACTCTGATTTCTCCCCGTTTATGCAAACTCTCTGTTGCCTATCTGTCAACCACGCTTCTATCCAGGAATATTTTTTTTTCTTATTCACAAGGCAGGAACGCCCCTTTGTAAAACCTTGCTGAGATTTATTAATCAATTTATGTCTCAAGGTGAATTCGAATAACCTCAGCAATTTTTTATTCCATCAGTGGTCTATAGTTCGAAGCTAAGGACCTGTCTCCTGCTTTGTAGATAGGTATCACATTTGCTATTTTCCACTTATCAGGCACTATGTTAATTTGTAATTATATGTAGAATGGACTAGCCAAAGGTTTGCTAAGTTCCTCCTTACAGTCCTAATAGGATATTTTGACATATCGCATGTTTTTATACTATCTATATTCTTCAATGCAAAACAACAACAGGATGAATTGAATGATAGCTCTAGGCCTTTCGTGTTGCAATGAGCACTTCATTAGGAGCTTGCAATGTTGCAGAAGGAGTAGAGAGTCCAGGCAAGTTCGTTCATGGGAACATCTCCAGCTGGAGATGTTCCCATGAAGGAACCTGCCTGGACTCCAGGTACACTGGAACGAAACATTTGAAGCTCTTGTAGCTGATGACCCGTAATGGAATGCTAACCATATCCTCATTACCCTACTGAAGTCTCCAGCTCATACTGAGAGATTTTAACACTATGTATGTAAATCCCCCTCCCCCATCTTGTGTGATGGAATATAACAGGGAAATATAACTAACTTTTCTTCCCACTTTGTAACTATCATATAGAATAGGGTAGCAGCACACTGCGGGTGTTCCCACTGTGTAACTATCATATAGAATAGGGTAGCAGCACACTGCGGGTGTTCCCACTGTGTAACTATCATATAGAATAGGGGAGCAGCACACTGCGGGTGTTCCCACTGTATAACTATCTTAAAGAATAGGGTAGCAGCACACTGCAGATGTATACAGTTTTGATGAATAACAATATTCTGCTTTAGGTCACGATGTTCACCAGAAGTTTTATATAAATTTTAGATTATTGCATTACATACGAAATATAAAAAAAAAAAAGAATTTGAATTGAAATCAATACATACTACTGTCAGAGGTTAAACCAAGCAGACGAATACACTAAGGGCGAAAAAAAAAATGAAACAAGGTACATGATAACGAGTAGAGAGAAGCGTGATCGCTTGAGGTACTCTTGATTTAGCCGTGTCGTGGGTGCCCACTTAATAGTGAAACTTCATCATCATTATTGATGGTTTGTAGGTGTTGAGAGAGGGAGAGAGAGAGAGAGGTAGTCAGAGATAGAAAGAGAGAGAGAGAAAGTTAAAGACAAATAGAGGTAGTCAGAGATGGAAAGGTAGGTACAGATATATGTTAATATATCTATAGATAGATATATTAGGTTTTTGTTTTCATTTTCTTTTCGATTGTATGTACGAGTATCGAGTAATTGTCTTATCTGTCAGTCTTTCATTCTTTTCTAATTTGGCTCAGGCCAGTTTTTAGCTGAACGAAATAAGTCAAAAACATCTTGAGTACATTGTCGTGCGGGGGTTTGAAGCATTTATGGGAAACACAACCGGGACGTAAAGAAAAGGGGGTAAACAAAATAAATTGATGAGTAATGGAAGGTCAGGGGGGAGGTAAGAAGACTCAGAGTGCTCGTGAAAGTTGATCTTTAGTTATTGGGATGACCCAAGGGAAGGTGGTGGTTGCGTTGATGGTTGTGACTGCGGTAGGAGAATACGCATGGTGATAACGACAGACTGTGGAGAAAGACTTGTGTACATTTCAAGATATTTACTCTGGGGAAACCTTTTGTCCAAAGTGGATTAAATTAGATGCTAACTCGTCGACCTCTGTCAGAGATTTAGTAATACTCAAACTTGTTAGTGTGATATAGGTAGGTTTAGCGGAGACGAACAGTGCAGTGGTTGTACTGTGGTTTATCGGCCAGATGTGCACAAGACTTGGTCGAGGGGGGTAGTCAGTGCCAGAGTGCTAGATGTGTTTGGCATGGTGGCTGGAGACAAGAGACGACGCAAGTCTGTCTGTCTACAATTAGGCCTAGGACAGGCACCAGATGGCGTCTGTCACATAGGCCTTTGACAGCAAATAGGAAAGCTTCGGGGCCAAACAATATCAACCTACGAGGTAGGCTTACATTGCTCTGCTCTGCTATACACAATCGATTTGACTGTGACAGTGACCGACAAGATTCTCTGGTAGGCGATGGCATTAGCCTTAACTCAGAGACACGAGAATTAATGAGGGGAAAAAATATACAAAATATCGGGACAAAAAAATTCACGTTTAGAGATAAAAATGTGAGTCTTGGGTAAGGACTGCGAAAAAATTAGAGGCAGTGTGATGCGGGTGGCTGAGCGACACAGTAGGCGAGGACATCACTCCAGGTAGAGGAACCGCTGGAGAGGAAATGTCTGCTGAGGATGACTCGTCGGTGAAGTTCTTGGCGGGGGCCGAGTGAGCATGATTTACTTTCGTGGTGCTCAAGAGTTCTGCTGCAGACTGAGAAGCCTTAATAAAACAGTAACCAGTGCAGAAGTTTATGTCACCTTGTAGTAGGAGGAGGGGAAGGGGGGGTTAAGAAATGTGTGGTTAAAACGGCAAGATCTCTGGAAATGAGCGTATGTGAGCACAAATATGTGTGTAAACACAATGACTAGTACAACGCCTATGTCCAAAACTGCAACGCACAGGAACACGGCATGAAGCCCGGGGAAGCAAATTTAGTTCTCCAAGAAAACTACCAACACCGTTCAGAAGCAACTGTGATAACAGTCACCAACAACATCCCACAAAAATCCGGTGGCTATAGCATTTCCAAAGTCTTGACAACACTATTACTACCCAGCCTTGATACTGTAGTTAGATGACACCAGCCAGCGAGGTCACTCCTGCTGCCTTCATCTATAAATATATATATATCAATGGTCTACTTATTTGTGCTCCTTTTCGCTCTTTTTTTACTTCATATATAGTGCTTGCTTTAGGAGTTTCTGTTTTAGTGCAGAAGGAACCACTAGTAACGTGAAGTTTCCTTAATAAATGTCTTTAACGCTGCATAAGTATCTTTATCAACATTGTGTTGGTATCACCTTACATGTTCTCCTTCCGATTATATATTAATCTTCATTAAGGTTGGTATTCTTTTCATTTGCCTTGATGTATGAACCATAACGTCATCAGTAGAGCTTACAGCTCTATGCATGACTGTAGAAAAACTTTAATTAGTGGAATAACTAGCATAGGGCTAAGAATACCACCCTGCGGTGTACCTAGTCGCATTTCTTTAGTCTCCTTTTTAAAACCTTGATAGAGAACAGAGGTTACTCGATTTTATGGGTAACCTGTTATCTATCTGAGTAAGCTGCCACCAATATTCCGTATGGCTAGTTCACATAGGATAACAATTCTGTTTGTGATATCAAATGCGGATGTTAAATCAAGAAATGTGGTAAAACTAGTAGAATATTTAATTAGATCAATGGTAAATAATTATTTTATTTACCGTTGATCTTTGCAACTTGGCGGTAAATAATACCGCCAAGTTGCAAATTGATGAATAAAACGTATGTGCAACACCTGGGCATTTTTGTTTGATAGACATTTTGCAATGGTCTTAATATGTTAATCATATCTTGCGACGACTAAGAGAAGCCCTACGCGGGTGAGACTACCAGGGACTTAAGCTGCATAATCTAAGTGAGACGTTACTGATGGTGTGTAAAGCTGTAGTATAATCTCTAGACTCTTGAAGCTGATACTTAACATAAGAACATAAGAAATGAGCACTGAAACAGGCCTATTTGCCCATACTTGGCATGTCCTTGGCAGACCCTTAAACACAAGACTCATGGAACACAGCTATGTATACCAGAGTGACGACACAAACAATGTGTACACATCGTAATACGGGCGGGTTGCCTGATGACGCCTCTGAAGCCAAGTGTTAATTATACGAGGAACGTACCGACAGAGTTTTGTTTGGAGTCAGTTTTGATAACCATTATCAACACCTTTCAGCAAAATTCTGGGTCATCACCATCTCCAAGGATCTAGCAAAATTAATCCTGCTTAAAACTGACACTGCCATCACCTGAGTTCTCATCACACTTCACGAATTAAACCTGCGTACTGTTCACGAACCTCGTCTCTTCCATTATATACCTTTGGTGTGTCTTTTGTCTGTATGAATTCATCAGGTTCCTGACGTTCGAAACGTCTTTAAAAATACAATAACCATTGTATCTTTATCATAGTTGTGGGTCATTATAGTGATTTGTTAACATTTAAAGAGGAAGATGTGCATCCTTCCTTTCTATTCCCGTGTCTGTGGGCAAAACCCGAATAGTGGTTACAAAATTACAACAGAAAGTTGACAGTCCATCTACTGGACTGTCAACTTTCTGTTAGAATGCTGTAATTTTCAGGAATATATGTCACATACATGCTGGTACTATATAGCTAGTTCATTTATTACAGATTACAAAATATTTATTTTCAATAGAAGCGCGTCAGTCTTGCGCTCAGCAGACGGAGGATCAAGCCTCCACCACGTCTTGCGCTGATTGACTCACATGGTTAAATAAACATCAGATGACCAAAGCAGAAATATGAAAAAAAAGCATTGCAGCAACGATAAACATTAAAATGACGGAGGAAGCAAACGGAGCAAGGACTAAACTATTGATATCAAGGGATTGACACCACAGGACTTCCATGGAGGTCCAATAGCGTGGAGGAGCAAGCTGCTTTAGTCTATAATGACGAGATTAATAGGGAAGGACAAACTGATGAGTCTGGACGTTGTTTTTACTTCAGCAAAGCCACCAGGACGAAAATAGGACATGGAATGCTCTACGGGACAGTCTCTTAATGTGCAAGTGCAACTCTAGACAAGAGAAATTAAAGAAAGAAAGAGTATGATGTACTAGAAATGAAATTTTGAAGGCACGAGATTTTACGAGTCAAGTGCAATGAGGAAATGAATTCAGGCTACGATTCTCCCACTAAATTACTCTGATTTTTAACCAAAAATGCAAGGAAGAGACAGACAAGTTTGCACCATCGTGTAGGAAAATAGATAAAAAGACATAGAGAACCCATGGTTTATTTGTTATTGTAAGGAGGCAAAAGTCAGGGACACAAAAACAAAACGCCTAACAAACCCAACTCCAGAGAGTAAGGAAGCTAGCAGAAGAGCCAGAAATTGCTATCATCTACCGGGTTAGGAGAGAAGCCGAAAAATATTAGAAATAGACTTAGTTGAGGTAAAGAGAGGAGCAGTGACAATAAAGTACCAGATGATAATATAGAGAAAAGAAGAAACACTTGAAAGAAATGTCAGGGACGTATGCAACAAGCATAACAGAAAAGGCCACAGTGTGTTTACAAATGAGCAAGGGCCAGCCCGGGCAGGAGATGGAGAGGATTACCCAAATAGAACTGTCAAACACTGAAACGGCTAATGAGGAAGTGAGAGGAACTTGATAAAACAAAGGCATCAGTAGTAGATGGAATATCACCACGAATATTAAAGAAGTCGAGATAAATACAAGGCACTCCCAATGATCTTTTAACAAATTCTTCATTAAGGTGAAGGGCCAGACGACAAGAAGATAATAAATGTGATATCAATATTCAGGTGACAGACAAGAATCTCTTAAATGCAGATCAGTGCTCCTAAGGAATGTAACGTGCAAACTGTGTGAGAAGACAGGAAGACATTTGTTGAATATTGCAAGAGTACTGGAATCATTGCAGAACACAAGAATTGATTAAGAAATAGAAGTTCATACCTTTCAAACCTCGTAAACACGTGGTAGATTAACAGAGGTCAGACAGAAAAAAAGAGAGGGATGGGTGGACTGCATATTTCTGAACTGTAGGAAGGCTTTTGATACTACGTTACATAGAAAGTCACTTAGCAAATTGAAGAAGCAAGCTGGACTAAAAGGAAAAGTATTAACAACAAATAAGGGAATACTTGAACAATATAAAATACAAAGAGTCAATATAAAAGACGGAACATCAAGATGGGAGATTATAACTAATGGAGGTCCACAAAAATTAGGTCCAATACTGTTATAATATAAGACCCGTATTTACAGATGATGCCACAATAATGAGAATGTTGTAAACGAATGGTATACAATACGGAGAAGATGATGGATTAGATACGTGCTAAATCTGAGTATCTTTATTGTAGGCATTTCACCAACCAGTGTCTTTATCAATACGTATTCAAGGACATAATGTGAAGACAAGTAGAACTATATACAAAAGATGAGGTAATCAGTCCCTCAGCTGATGGCGAAACGTCTACACTAAAGATACCCAGATGTTGCACATGTATCTAATTCTTTAATGAAAATACGTATTGAGGAGGACAAAAGAAGGCTGCAAAGAAGACCTAGACAGAGTTCTTAAATGGCCTGGTAAGTGGTAACCGGAATATAACCCGGACAAACGTCAAGATATAAAGTTGGGAGACTGGGAAAGGAGACAGAAGATATAGTAGCATCTGGGAAAGGAAAAAAGAAGTTCATGAAGACAGTTGCCCCCAGAATTGTCCCTGGAAGCGCACATAAACAGTAGCGAATAAAAAGTCACAATACCGTGACTGTAACAATACGAATATAACCCGCAAATACGAGAAAGAAACTTATAACGATGTTTCGATCCAACTTGGACCATTACCAGTGTCTGACTAGTTAATGGTCTAAGTCGGACCGAAACGTCGTCATAATTTTGTTGTTCGTGCGTCCGAGTTGTTTGTGTATAAACAGTAACATCGGCAGCATAGCCTAAGCTTGCAAACATGAGAATGACTTTCATGGATTTTAAAGAAGAAAGACTCGCTTGAGACACACACACTTTACCTCACATATGGACTCCATTCTTGAGCATGTTTCTCCGACGTGGAACTTCCCCTTCTCACCTAGTGAAGCACAAGCAAGGGTGTCCAAACTAGCGCCTCAGTTGACGGAAATAAGTTGTAAAGGAAGAATGCGAGAACTAACTTATGCCACTGCTGACGATCCCCTCCTGATAAATAATAATAATAATAATAATAATAATAATAATAATAATAATAATAATAATAATAATAATAATAATATACACCCTAACACATACACTGTCTCTCTCTCTCTCTCTCTCTCTCTCTCTCTCTCTCTCTCTCTCTCTCTCTCTCTCTCTCTCTCTCTCTCTCTCTCTCTCTCTCTCTCTCTCTCTCTCTCTCTCTCCAGAAAGTTAGCCGATCATTGTTTTATGCTCTTTCTCATGTCTCTTCCTCATCTCCCTTTACTTCCTTTCTCCATCTTTCTTCATATCAGATCTCCCTTATTTCCTTTCATGTCGTCTCCCTCTCTCCCTCTTGTCCCTCTACCTCATCGCCCTTTTATCTCTCTTTCATCTGTCTTCCTCGTCCCTCTTCCTCAACTTTCTTCATTATCTTAACTTTCTTCATCATCTCTCTTCCTTAGCTTTTTCATTATCTTTCTTTCTCAGCTTTCTTCATTATATTTCTTCTTTAGCTTTCCTCATTATCTCTCTTCTATTTTTTTCATTATTTCGTCCTCAACTTTCTTCATTATCTCTTCATTTCTCTTCTTCGTTTCATCTCACCTTTTTTAGTTTGTTATCACTCATTTTCTCTTCCATCTCGCCATTTCATCATTTGTCATTACCCTCCATATTTTCCTTCGTCATTTCTTTCCATCATCTCCCTCCATTTTCTTCCAGAATCCCTCTTCATATCCTTCCAGAATCTCCCTTAATGTAGATGAATGGTTTAGAGAACCGACAAGTTATAAATTAGACACATATGCAACACTTGGGTATCTTTATTGAGGAAACGTTTCGCCCCACACAGTGGCTTCATCAGTCCAATACAAAGCCACTGTGGCGAAACGTTTCCTCAATAAAGATACCCAAATGTTGCACATGTGTCTAATTTATCAATCTCCCTTCATATCCTTCCTGAATCTCCCTTCATATCCTTCCTGAATCTCCCTTCATTTACTTTCAGAATCTCCCGTCATATCCTTCCTGAATCTCCCTTCATTTCCTTCCAGAATCTCCCTCCATATCCTTTAATAATCTCCATCAATCTATTTATAAAATTTTCCTCCATCTCCTATCATGCCCTTCCAGCATCTCCCTCCATCTCCTATCATGCCCTTCCAGCATCTCCCTCCATCTCCTATCATGCCCTTCCAGCATCTCCCTCCATCTTCTTTCATCCCCTTCCAGCATCTCCCTCCATCTCCTATCATGCCCTTCCAGCATCTCCCTCCATCTCCTATCATCCTCTTCCAGCATCTCCCTCCATCTCCTCTCATCCCCTTCCAGCATCTCCCTCCATCTCCTATCATGCCCTTCCAGCATCTCCCTCCATCTCCTATCATGCCCTTCCAGCATCTCCCTCCATCTTCTTTCATCCCCTTCCAGCATCTCCCTCCATCTCCTATCATGCCCTTCCAGCATCTCCCTCCATCTCCTATCATGCCCTTCCAGCATCTCCCTCCATCTCCTTTCATCCCCTCATCTCCCTCCATCTCATTTCATCCCCTTCCAGCATCTCCCTCCATCTCCTTTCATCCCCTCATCTCCCTCCATCTCCTCTCATCCCCTTCCAGCATCTCCCTCCATCTCCTATCATCCCCTTCCAGCATCTCCCTCCATCTCCTATCATCCCTTTCCAGCATCTCCCTCCATCTCCTATCATACCCTTCCAGCATCTCCCTCCATCTCCTCTCATACCCTTCCAGCATCTCCCTCCACCATCATTATCTCCCCGTGGTTCGACAATCTGAAGAAAATCTTAATACATGTCACTGTAGTGTGTACAAGGGTGGCTGGTGGTGTTAGGAGGTCTTCTGTACACAAGGGAGCACATGTTGCTCAATGTTGAATATTCAGGGTATCCCGGGCGGTCTGTTAACTATCCTTGTTAGCAGTGACTGCACGTGGATGTCAGAGACAGAGACGTGGCCTCTTTTTGCCTTCAAGAATTTGCAAATATGAATTTTTGATGGGATCGTTTAAGCGTGTGTGTATGTGTGTGTGAGACAGACAGACAGATTGAATATCTGTAGTTACAAGAGCAGTTTTATCCGTCTTCCTGTTTGTAGTGAATTAGTTACTGACGCTGAGTTATCCTCGTGGTGCCCTGTCTTCAGTGTTTGTACTAACAGGGGCAGTTATGTTGGTGGTGTCTAGTCTTCAGTGTTGTAGTTACAACAGCAGAGTTATGTTGGTGGTGTCCAGTGTTCAGTGTTGTAGTTACAACAGCAGAGTTATGTTGGTGGTGTCCAGTGTTCAGTGTTGTAGTTACAACAGCAGAGTTATGTTGGTGGTGTCCAGTGTTCAGTGTTGTAGTTACAACAGCAGAGTTATGTTGGTGGTGTCTAGTCTTCAGTGTTGTAGTTACAGCAGCAGAGTTATGTTGGTGGTGTCTAGTCTTCAGTGTTGTAGTTACAGCAGCAGAGTTATGTTGGTGGTGTCAGTGTTCAGTGTTGTAGTTACAACAGCAGAGTTATGTTGGTGGTGTCTAGTCTTCAGTGTTGTAGTTACAGCAGCAGAGTTATGTTGGTGGTGTCTAGTCTTCAGTGTTGTAGTTACAACAGCAGAGTTATGTTGGTGGTGTCCAGTCTTCAGTGTTGTAGTTACAACAGCAGAGTTATGTTGGTGGTGTCTAGTCTTCAGTGTTGTAGTTACAACAGCAGAGTTATGTTGGTGGTGTCCAGTCTTCAGTGTTGTAGTTACAGCAGCAGAGTTATGTTGGTGGTGTCTAGTCTTCAATGTTGTAGTTACAACAGCAGAGTTATGTTGGTGGTGTCCAGTCTTCAGTGTTGTAGTTACAACAGCAGAGTTATGTTGGTGGTGTCCAGTCTTCAGTGTTGTAGTTACAACAGCAGAGTTATGTTGGTGGTGTCCAGTCTTCAGTGTTGTAGTTACAACAGCAGAGTTATGTTGGTGGTGTCAGTCTTCAGTGTTGTAGTTACAACAGCAGAGTTATGTTGGTGGTGTCTAGTCTTCAGTGTTGTAGTTACAACAGCAGAGTTATGTTGGTGGTGTCTAGTCTTCAGTGTTGTAGTTACAACAGCAGAGTTATGTTGGTGGTGTCCAGTCTTCAGTGTTGTAGTTACAGCAGCAGAGTTATGTTGGTGGTGTCTAGTCTTCAGTGTTGTAGTTACAACAGCAGAGTTATGTTGGTGGTGTCAGTCTTCAGTGTTGTAGTTACAACAGCAGAGTTATGTTGGTGGTGTCCAGTCTTCAGTGTTGTAGTTACAACAGCAGAGTTATGTTGGTGGTGTCTAGTCTTCAGTGTTGTAGTTACAACAGCAGAGTTATGTTGGTGGTGTCTAGTCTTCAGTGTTGTAGTTACAACAGCAGAGTTATGTTGGTGGTGTCCAGTCTTCAGTGTTGTAGTTACAGCAGCAGAGTTATGTTGGTGGTGTCTAGTCTTCAGTGTTGTAGTTACAACAGCAGAGTTATGTTGGTGGTGTCCAGTCTTCAGTGTTGTAGTTACAACAGCAGAGTTATGTTGGTGGTGTCCAGTCTTCAGTGTTGTAGTTACAACAGCAGAGTTATGTTGGTGGTGTCCAGTCTTCAGTGTTGTAGTTACAACAGCAGAGTTATGTTGGTGGTGTCCAGTCTTCAGTGTATGAATTTCATATTCAGTTTCTTGTAAATATTTCTTATCAATATTGCTATATCGTCCTTCCTCTTTTTCCCCACTTTTCTTCATTCTCCACACTGAGTAATTTCTTTGCAGCGTTTCTTTATTTATATTTTCGCCTAAATTTCTCTACTATACTAACGATATATATTTTTTTATATATGACCCTAATTTACACAGTATTTTAATTTATATAAAAAAGTTTTAAATTTATAATAATAATAATAATAATAATAATAATAATAATAATAATAATAATTATAACATGTGTTTTTTATATAATCTTTGAATTCTGAGCAAGTATCCTAAATTTACTTTGTAACCGATTAGAGAATTATAATTGGCAAATAATAAGTCTACAAACGTGTTCTTGTTAGTTACTTTAGCACTTAGTTCCAGGGCACTGTCTTTGCTCTAGTCCTACCACGCAAAAATCTAATCTTGCGTAACCACATGCTCTTGCGCTACCGTCCACGCCGATACATTATTCATTGTAATTTAGCTACTACTGTCCACTGGATGGATATAGAGTTCACAATAAACTAGCTACTACTATCCACGGGATGGATATAGGGTTCACAATAAACTATCCACTACTATCCACGGGATGGATATAGGGTTCACAATAAACTAGCTACTAATATCCACTGTTTGGATATAGGGTTAACAATAAACTAGCTACTACTATCCACGGGATGGATATAGGGCTCACAATAAACTAGCCACTACTATCCACTGTTTGGATACAGGGTTCACAATAAACTAGCCACTACTATCCACGGGACAGATATAGGGTTCACAATAAACTAGCCACTACTTTCCACTGGATGGATATAGGGTTCACAGTAAACTAGCCACTGCTGTCTACTGGATGGATATAGAGTTCACAATAAACTAGCCACTGCTGTCTACTGGATGGATATAGAGTTCACAGTAAACTAGCAACTGCTGTCTACTAGATGGATATAGAGTTCACAGTAAACTAGCAACTGCTGTCTACTAGATGGATATAGAGTTCACAGTAAACTAGCAACTGCTGTCTACTAGATGGATATAGGGTTCACAGTAAACTAGCCACTACTGTCCACAGGATATATATTGAGTTGACATACTCCTTCCGCAGGATGGATGTAGTGTGCACAGTATTTTAGCCGCTTCCATCCATAGGATGGATATGTCTTGCAGAAACTAGCCGCTTAATCCAACAGGATGATTATGATTTACACAGTAAGCTAGTCATTACCATCCACGGGATGGATATGAGATGCACAGTAAACTGGTCAATTCCGTCCGCAGGATGGATATGTGATGCATAATAAACTAGCCATTACCGTCCACAGGATGGGTATCACATTTACAGTTAACTAGCCACTTCCGCAGTAAAATCTAATCTTTGATTTAGCTAATAGTTATAAACGTACGGTCTCCTTTTTCCTCAGGTTCTTGGCGTTTATTAAACATTTCTTTCCTTTGCTTAACATTTGTGGTTATTAGGTTTTAAAGCCAATTATTTCCTTTTTTCGTATTTACCTATTTTTTCTGTATCTATGTGTCTGTTATCACTTTATACTCTTTTTTATTACATTAAATGTTTTTCTTTCTCTTTCTTCCTGTCAGTCCATGACATATTCTCTGTTTCTTCGAAAACAAAAATTATCACTGTTTTGTCTCTCTTACTAAAGTTTCGTTCCTTAACTTGTAATAATTTGCTATCACCATTTTCATCTCTTAAGTTGATACCGATCATAGTGGTATTTTGTATAATTTTCGTTTAAATTTTAAATATGTGTGTGTGTGTGTCTGTGTGCGTGCATGCGTGTGCACATTAAACCTTACAAAGATACATACTTTTTACAAAAAAGTAATATCGAGCTTTTGCATGACTAAAATATTCAACATCATTTTGCACCTCCGACCTCCAGCTTAACCTCCACTTCTTTCTTCACCACACCAGTGCTAGCCCCTCCAACCCCTACTCCATCCTCCCACACTCCACGTACATCCTCTCCACCCTCCCAGAGATTTATTCATCCCCGGCTATCTCATTCTTCCTCCACAATAATCACTCCCAATTATAGTGCGTCTCATGCTAATTGATTGGACTATGATTTATGAATAATTACCGGTGTTGGGGCCGATGCGATCTCAAGCACCTCGGGGGCCATCACTCTCCTCACAAATCCAAGTGTTATTTGTCAGCCGCGATCGATAATCTAACCTTTGAATAACGATTTTTTTTTTCCGCGGGAAATTTCGTTGCTTCTCGTAATCGCCGTCCATCAACAAAGGTCACGACGCCAAGTTGTGATTGTTTGCGATAAATAAAACAAAAGGAGTGGGAAAAAACTGGCTCGTTTGTTTACGTAAGATGGACCTAGAAGGGAAAAAGTATAAATGTTTACCGGGGGGGGAAAAAAAAGAAGTGGCGGTGCGGAACTCTGGAACGTCGACCCTCATTGGCTCTTTAAAAAATGGCGCGCAAAACTGGCGGTAAAAATACGCTGGAAACTGAATTGAGGCGAGTGTTTGAAAATATCACGGGGCGAGCGCAATGGGTCACGTTTGCATGTCCATCATGGGCAGATCTTTCTTAATCTTGCTTAACCCTTTCTGTTTACACCCACGACCCCTGGGCTGTTGGACCCCGTTCTCTGCCCGCCCGATAACATCCCAGATAACAGTCGTAGATATTTGAATACCATGCAACCATCACGCCTCTAACTTATGCTTCTCGTGATCTCTAGTCCGAGAGAGAGAGAGAGAGAGAGAGAGACAGACAGAGACAGAGACAGACAGACAGACAGACAGAGATGGAGATGGAATAAAAAGCAGAGAAATGAGAGAAAGAGCGAGAGGCGAGTTTGATAACAGATCCAGATATTTGAATACAAACCAAGGCTCATATAAGTCATGCGTATCCAACGCTCTCATCTTCAGGCTCAAGGTGTCATAGAAAGGAACGAGAGAGAGAGAGAGAGAGAGAGAGAGAGAGAGAGAGAGAGAGAGAGAGAGAGAGAGAGAGAGAGAGAGAGAAGAAGAGAGAGATGGAGACTCATTCTCTTGCTTTCATAGCATGTCCATGCGCCATACAGACATGAAAATAATGGCATTAGAAGACCAAGCACGCTACGGATACTTCCCCTCCCTCCCACTCACCCCTAATCACTTACCCCTATCCTCCCTTTCCCTTGTCCACTTCCCCCTTACCCCTGTCCTCTACTACCCCATCCCCCTTCCCTCTCACCACAGCCAATCAAATCATCCCTTATCACTATTCTCTGATAACACGTTTGGGTCCGTTGATTGGCTGATCACTCCTCACGACTACATCACTGGCAATTAGCGATTACTAATCTCCTCCAGTCAGGGAGGAACGAGGGCGGCCCTAACTACATGCTGGTCACGAGACAGGTTCTGGTGTTCTCCAGGGAGGAGTTTCTTCTTCAACTTGTTCTCCCGGATGTTGTGTTCTCCAGGGAGGGGGTTTGTTCATGTTCTACAGGATCTTGTGTTCTCCAGGGAGGGGTTTATTCTTCAACGTGTTCTACAGGATCTTTTGTTCTCCAAAGCGTTGTGTTCTCCAGGGTGTTGTGTTCTCCAGGTGTATTGTGGTCTCCGGAGTATTGTGTTTTCCAGGGTGTTGTGTTCTCCAGGGTATTGTTTTCTTCAGTATATTGTGATCTCCAGGGTATTGTGTTCTCCGGTATGTTGTGTTCTCCAGGGTGTTTTGTTCTCCAGGGTGTTGTGTTCTCCAGGGTGTTGTGTTCTCCAGGATGTTGTGTTCTCAAAGTCTTTGTATTCTTTAATACCTTGTGTTCTTTAATACCTTTGTGTTCTTTAATGCGCTGTGTTCTCGAAGTCTGTGTTCGTTATTGCGATATGTTTTCCATGATGTTTACAAAACTATTTGTTCTCCAGAGTGTTTTGTTTTGGGTGCTTGTTTTCAAAAATTGTGCTTGTTCTCCACAGAAAGGTCATGTTCTCCGAAGTGTGTGCCTGTTGTACAGTGAGGTTGTTTCTCAAAGTCGTTTGTTCTTCAAGGCGTGCTTGTACTCTAAGAACGGCATTTGTTCAGTGTGGAGAATTTTTTTTACTCCAGGAAGTGTGCTTCAAGTAGGGTGTTCTCCTGGGAGGAGTTTGTTCCAGAGGTAGGGTATTTGTTCTTAAATTTGTTCTGTTGGGAGGAGTTTTTTTCCGAGGCCAGAAAGAACTGTTATTATTATTATTATTATTATTATTATTATTATTATTATTATTATTATTATTATTGTTAATGTTGTTGTTGAAAAACTATATATATATATATATATATATATATATATTTATTTATATAAGTTTTGGCTTTTTAGTGTTAGTATGTGTGGTTGCATTTAACTTCTGTTATTTTCAAAAGAAAAAAATTGCTGAATGACCTTATAGATCAACAATGCTTTTGTAAAATCCAACAGGTTTCTTCATCCTTTCCTTTTCTGGATAACAACTACTCCACGCCCTCCTACCTTAATACCAGACTCCACTGCTCTCTCTCCTCTCACACTTCCTCTCTTCCTTACCTCCCTCCAGTACAGAGCTTTATTACTACAACGTTTCAAGGAGAGTTTTATTACTGTTGTAGTGCTTAAGTGTCTTTTTGTAGTGTATATTTTGTAGGGCTAAGTGTTTCTTGTAGTGTGTAAGTATTTGTAGGGGCTAAGTGTTTCTTGTAGTGTGTAAGTATTTTGTAGGGGCTAAGTGTTTCTTGTAGTGTGTAAGTATTTTGTAGGGGCTAAGTGTTTCTTGTAGTGTGTAAGTATTTTGTAGGGCCTAAGTGTTTCTTGTAGTGCCTAAGTTTTTTTTTCTAGTGCTTAAGTGTTTTTGTAGTGCCTAACTGTTTTTGTATTGACTGTTTTCGTGTTAATTAAAATTTCCTCGGCTCTGCCTTCCAGCCAACACTCTTCCTACATTGTTAAGTCTAATCACGTCTCATTAAATCGTAAGGACATGTGCACATATTTCACAGCACAAGAGAAGGAAACACATACCAGCAGTCGCCTTGAAAATGTATTAGACGAAATGTCCTGCTCTAAAGTTTCTCCTATTCTCGCGTAAGAAAAAAAACCGAACAATGTCATTGGTGGGATCCTGATGTCCGTAACCACCTGTTGTAGTCAGGTACCCGCTGCACGTTATATTGTTATCCTGTTAGGTAAATGGACACAAGTGCAACTAATGTATATACGTATATACATTGGTAGAATTACCGGCAAAATGTTAGGTACATGGACACAGGTGCAACTAATGTGACGTTTTATTGTGGCAACGTTTGGCTCTCCAGGAGCTTTGTCAAGCCCTGGAGGGCGAAACGTTCCAACAATAAAATGTCACATTAGTTGCATCTGTTTCTATTTACCTAACATTTTGTCGGTTATTCTACCAGTATATATATGTAGGCATGAAAGGTATATAAGAGTGAAATAATTGCATTCTTTAAACGTAAATAAATCATTAATTCAACTCAGGTTGCTACCATTGAAATGAGCGCCGCTGCAGTAGTCAGCACGCTCTTACCTATGACATGCCTGTGACCGACTTCCAGTATATTACCATTATTACCCACTCTCTATTTTTGCTATTAAATCTAGGAATAGACGGGGGTTGTCCTCAAGGCCTGGTCACAGACAGGGCCGCGGGGGCGTTGACCCCCGGAACTCTCTCCAGGTAAGGTTCAGACGTGAAGACGTTTTCTTCTCGCTGAAGTAGACAGAAAGACTTTCAGTGGGAAATTCTAAGATGTATCAATGAAGCTGTTGGAATACTCTTCTTCTCCTGCCACTCCATCTTTTAAACGTAAATATATATGTATGTATGTATGTATGTATGTATGTATGTATGTATGTATGTATGTATGTATGTATGTATGTATGTATGTATGTATATGTAGAGAATGACTTCTAGAGTGCATAAATCTATAGTGGATGGAAGACGGGGTTGGGGTCGGCCTAGGAAAGGTTGGAAGGAGGGGGTAAAGGAGGTTTTGTGTGCGTGGGGCTTGGACTTTCAGCATACGTGCGTGAGCGTGTTAGATAGGAGCAAATGGAGATAAATGGTTTTTAGGACTTGACGTGCTGTTGGAGTGTAAGCAAGGTAACATAAGGGATTCAGGGAAACCGGCAGGCCGGACTTGAGTCCTGGAGATGGAAAGTACAGTGCCGGCACTCTGAAGGAGGGGTGTTAATGTTGCAGTTTTATAACTGTAGTGTAAGCTCTCTTCTGGCCAGACAGTGATGGAGTGAATGATGATGAAAAGTTTTTCTTTTTCGGGCCACCCTGCCTTGATGGGAGACGGCCAATGTGTTAATATATATATATATATATATATATATATATATATATATATATATATATATATATATATATATATATATATATATATATATATATATATGTATATGTATATTATATATATATATATATATATATATATATATATATATATATATATATATATATATATATTTATGTATATGTATATATATATATATATATATATATATATATATATATATATATATATATATATATAATTAAATTCTTGTTTCCTCACTTTTGGTTGCTTTTCAAAATGATCTATTTTATTCCACAACGTTCATATTACTGGGATTATTTGAAAGAATAGAACAATAACTTTACTTCATGGCACACCTGGCCACAAACTGTGACCACTAGACTAATTGGGTTGTAAAGAACTCAATAAAAACGTGTGTAAGTCTGGTTTTTTTAGTCAGATTTATTGTACCCTGTCCAGTTTTAGCTGGGACTTCCAGGCTGTTACCCCAGACTGGTTCTTCAGGCTGGGATCTCATTCTGGGACCTCAAGCTGTTACTTCAGACTAGGACATCAGGCTGTTACTCTACGCTGGGATCTCACAGTGAACCACAGATTGAGACACTTGGGATACCAGCCAGAGGGTCCCTCCATGGAGTCCTTGTAGAGAGTTCCTTCCTGGGACCCCAGCCTGGGGTCCAAGACTGGGATCCCTGCATAGGATCCAAGACTGGGATCCCTGCATAGGGTCCAAGACTGGGATCCCTGCATTGGGTCCAAGACTGGGATCCCTGCATAGGGTCCAAGACTGGGATCCCTGCATAGGGTCCAAGACTGGGATCCCTGCATAGGGTCCAAGACTGGGATCCCTGCATAGGGTCCAAGACTGGGATCCCTGCATAGGGTCCAAGACTGGGATCCCTGCATAGGGTCCAAGACTGAGATCCCTGCATAGGGTCCAAGACTGGGATCCCTGCATAGGGTCCTGAGACCCCAGGATGCAGCGTAGCCAATGGATGTGGTGTTGGCGGTTCTCTGAAGACAGGATTGGATTGGTTAACCACACTGTCTTTGTCCCCCTCCTCTCCCCCCACCAACCACCACCACCACAACCACAACCTCAGTTTCCTGTTTGATGTCTTCATTTCACCGGCATCGTGAAGACATTTAGTGACGATTACCCCCTGGATCAGACGCCACTACCGCCACCAACAGCAACAACAGCAGCAGCAGCAACTACACCAGCAGCAATAACAACAACAGAGCAGCAGCAACAACAGGAACAGCAGCAGCAACAACAGCAGCAGCAGCATCAACAGCAAACAGCAGCATCAGCATCAGCATCAACAACAACAACAACAACCACACGCACACACACAAAGAGTGGATCTAGTAGCGACCAGTGAAGAGGCAGGGTCAGGAGCTGTGAATCGACCCCTCCAATCACAATTATGTGAGCACACACACACACACAAACACAAGAAAGGAGACAGAAACGAGGCACTAAACTATAGACCAGTGTCACTGACGTGTATAGTATGCAAAGTCATGGAGAAGATTATCAGGAGGAGAGTGGTAGAGCACCTGGAACGGAACAAGATTATAAACGACAACCAGCACGGATTCATGGAAGGCAAATCCTGTGTCACAAACCTACTGGAGTTTTATGACAAGGTAACAGAAGTAAGACACGAGAGGGAGGGGTGGGTTGATTGCATTTTCTTGGACTGCAAGAAAGCCTTCGACACAGTTCCTCACAAGAGATTAGTGCAGAAGCGAGAGGATCAGGCACGTATAACAGGAAGGGCACTGCAATGGATGAGAGAATACCTGACAGGGAGGCAACAACGAGTCATGGTACGTGATGAGGTATCACAGAAAGCGCCTGTGACGAGCGGGGTCCCACAGGGGTCAGTCTTAGGACCAGTGCTATTTTTGGTATATGTGAATGACATGACGGAAGGGATAGACTCAGAAGTGTTCCGGTTTGCAGATGATGTGAAGTTAATGAGGAGAATTAAATCAGATGAGGATCAGGCAGGGGTACAAAGAGACCTGGACCGGCTGTACGCATGATCCAGCAACTGGCTCCTCGAATTTAACCCCGTCAAATGCAAAGTCATGAAGATCGGGGAAGGGCAAAGAAGACCGCAGACAGAGTATAGGCTAGGTGGCCAAAGACTGCAAACCTCACTCAAGGAGAAAGATCTTGGGGTGAGTATAATACCGAGCAGTCTCCGGAAGCACACTTCAACCAGATAACTGGTGCAGCATACGGGCGCCTGGCAAACCTGAGAATAGCGTTCCGATACCTCAGTAAGGAATCGTTCAAGACTCTGTACACCGTGTACGTCAGGCCCATACTGGAGTATGCAGCACCAGTTTGGAACCCACACCTGGTCAAGCATGTCAATAAATTAGAGAAAGTGCAAAGGTTGACAACAAGGCTAGTTCCAGAGCTAAGGGGAATGTCCTACGAAGAAAGGTTAAGGGAAATCGGCCTGACGACACTGGAGGACAGGAGGGTTAGGGGAGACATGATAACGACATACAAAATACTGCGAGGAATAGATAAGGTGGACAGAGACAGGATGTTCCAGAGATGGAACACAGAAACAAGGGGTCACAATTGGAAGTTGAAGACTCAGATGAGTCAAAGGGATGTTAGGAAGTATTTCTTCAGCCATAGAGTTATCAGGAAGTGGAATAGTCTGGCAAGTGATGTAGTGGAGGCAGGAACCATACATAGTTTTAAGACGAGGAATGATAAAGCTCATGGAGCAGGGAGAGAAAGGACCCAGTAGCAGTCAGTGAAGAGGCGGGGCCAGGAGCTGAGTCTCGACCCCTGCAACCACAAATAGGTGAGTACACACACACACACACACACACACACACACACACACACACACACACAACAAACCTTCACATCTTAGACAACACAAAGTTGAAGAGGGAACGTTTAAGTGTAGATTTATGGTGTGGGAGGCGTCTTTATCACACGTGTGGCCAGACGTCATAAAAACGTAACTCGTGTGAGAGGTTAATGAGTCGTGGCTTGTTTGAGGTGCTGGAGCCTTGTTCAGTGTGGCTTGCCTCCACCACTGTGGCTTACTCTCACCAAAGTGGCTTACCCACCACTCATGTGGTTTACCTCCCATCCCTCTGACTTACCTCTACCCCTGCAGCTTACCTCCACAATGGCTTACTACCCCTCCCCCGTGGCTTATCTTTACCACTGCCAAACCAGGAGTAGGTTTGCTGGGAACTAGAAAAAAAAAAGGAAAACTGGGAAGAAGAGAAGGAAGATGAAAAATGAAATGAATAACAAATAAAATTAGAAATGAAATAAAATGAAGACTTCTTTTCAGCTCCTTGAGGATTCCTTTGTGGAACTCCTCTGTGGAACCCCTTTGTGGAAACCCCTCTGTGGAACCCCTTTGTTGAAGCCCTTCTGTGGAACCCCTTTTTGGAATCCCTTTGTGGAACCCCTTTGTGGAAGCCCCTCTGTGGAACCCCTCTGCGGAATCCCATCTGTGGAACCCCTCTGCGGAAGCCCATCTGTGGAACCTCTCTGTGGAACCCCATCTGTGGAACCCCTTTGTGAAATCACTTGAGTAGAACGTCCATAGACTAGAGCACTACCGTCTACATAACCATCAGGCAAACCACCTCTTAACTGCCCCACAGTTATGTATGGATTGACATCATTATGTTAACATGATCTCTCTCTCTCTCTCTCTCTCTCTCTATCTATCTATCTACATCTATCTGTCTCTGTCTCTCTCTCTCTCTCTCATTAATCTCTCATTGTGCTTATCTTCCTCAAGCTGTATTCATCTATAAATATAGACGATGATAAAATTGTTAAAAGAAATGGTTATAACTATGACCAATGACCATAATTTTTAAAGGGTTGGACCGGTAAGCCAGCGGAAGGCCTCGGTCAGATGAATAAAAGCTCCAACGGCGGGTCATCATATGACTAAGACCCGCGTCAGGAAACACTTGTCCTGTTTCCTGACAAACCTTACCTAACCTAAAATTGTTAAGGAAAGCGGGATTTAAAAACGACTGATTGCGAATTCAAGGTGAATAAATGGTTTGAGGGGTAGTGTCTTCAGCACACATCTGAAAGAACCAGGTTCGATGCCGCGACGAGAGGAAACGTTGGGCACGTTTCATTGCACCTGCTGCTCCTTGTTCACCCAGCAGTAAGCAGGTATCTGAGTGTTAGCAGAGTGTTGTGGGTCGCATCCTGGGGGAAGAGATAATTCAAAGGAACCCATTGGAAATAAGCCACACATTGACTTCCATGGGTTATCCTGGGTTACTAACCCTCTGGGTCAATAACACTAGCAAACACAATTAACTTTTTATCCAGTTCAGGAACCAAATTGGTTGTTTTTGGCTAACCTTGTTACACTGATCATGAATCTGAGTTTGTTTAAGCTATCACGTATGTTTTTTTTAATCTTATGATCAATATTCTGGCTATTTAAGGTTGAAGCATCACATATATCATAGCTAACAGTCATAGGCATTATATTATGCATATATCTCCATGGTGAATTAGAAAAGAATTCTTCCTCCGTAAGCCATGCGTATCGTATGATGCGACTAAAATAAACCATACCATGGGTGGGGTTAGAACCCGCGATCAGAGAGTCTCAAAACTCCAGACCGTCGCGTTAGCCACTGGGCCAGCTAGCTAACGCGACGGTCTGGAGTTTTGAGACTCTCTGATCGCGGGTTCAAACCCCACCCGTGGTATGGTTTGTTTGCAATCGTGTCATTACGATTTCGTGAGTCAAGCTACTAAAATGCTGGGAGCAAGGGGCTAGTAACCCCCTTTCCCTGTATAAATTACTAAATTTAAAAAGAAAAAAATTCATTTTTCTTTTTAGGTCACCCTGCCTCGGTGGGATACGGCCGGTTCGTTGAAAAAAAATATTGAGTGTGGTGCATGCAGTGACAAAAAACTAATCTGTCTTAACGTAAAATCATTATATTTATGTATAACAAAAACAACAGAAGTTTCCATGGTAATACAAACAAACGTAAATCACAGTTTTCAGATTTTTTTCACTTAAGTATGGCTCATCGGCAGCAGTGTCCAGCAGTATTCCACCGTCAAACTGATCCTCAGGTTACCCTTGTTCTTCTCTATGGTGGCTCTGTCTTGGTGAAGTCGTTCAGTGTGTCGTTCTGTGTCACAGAACGGTTCAGATTAGAATTCAGCGGCCCATAATTAGTTACAAACATGTTTTTAAATGTTAACTGCAACCTTTGTGGACTATTGTAATAAGAACATAAGAAAGAAAAACACTGCAGCAGGCCTACTGGCCCATGCGAGGCAGGTCCACGTCTCCTACCGGCCCAAGCCAATGCCCCGACCCAGCCAGGTCAGGTTACATTCACTTAAGGAAGGAGCACGGCATCTGACCTAGTAGCATAAACTAGTCAGGTCCAACTCACACTCACCCGCACCCACTCATATATTTATCATCTAGCCTATTTTTAAAACTACACAACGTTTTAGCCTCTATAACTGTACTCGGGAGTTTGTTCCACTCATCCACAACTCTATTACCAAACCAATGCTTTCCTATATCCTTCCTGAATCTGAATTTATCCAACTTAAAGCCATTGCTGCGAGTCCTGTCAATACTAGATATTTTTAGCACGCTATTTACATCCCCTTTATTTATTCCTGTTTTCCCAGCGGGGCAGCCAGGAAGCCAGTATAAATGAAGAACACTTGAGAACTCGATCACTACTCCTGACTATATCATTACTAACAAGTTAATTTGTATAAACTGATAAGTTGATAATGAGACACTTGTGCAATATTTGAGTATTTTTATTCTGGAAACGTTTCGGTAGCCAGTGGCTTCTTCAGTCCAATATAGAGAACGGTGGAAGATGAGGATGAGTTTGAGATAATCAGTGCCTCGGCCTGGAGTCCATGTGTTCAGTGCCTCGGCCTGGAGTCCATGTGTTCAGTGCCTCGGCCTGGAGTCCATGTGTTCAGTGCCTCGGCCTGGAGTCCATGTGTTCAGTCCATCAGTCTTGATAAAAGTACTTTTATCAATATTGATGACCTGAACACATCGGCTCCAGGCTGAGGGACTGATTACCTCAAACTCCTCCTCATCTTCCATAGTTTTCTATATGGACTGAAGAAGCCACTGGCTGGTGAAACATTTCCAGAATAAAGATACCCAATTAGTTAATTACCACTCCTGTCTATATCATTAGTAATAAGTTGAATCCTAAGCTTTACCTCAACAAATAAGTTAGCTTAATAATATTCATTTCCCCGTCTTACTCCCTGATCCTACTCCTCTTCCCCCTACCCATCTTCCTCCTTTCCTTTCCTTTCCTTTCCTTTTTCCGCTTCAATGTTCTTCTTTTTCCTTCTTGCTTTTATCCTCTTCCTATATCACCATTCATTCTCTGTATACCCCTCTCTCATTCCTCTCTTTTTCCCTCCCTTTTCTTGCTCCTTGTGGGGCCCATGTCTGCTCTGTTTTGACAGATCTAATTGGCTGGTCGGCTAAATCAGAGGTCATAGTGTAAGTGACCCGAGTTGACCTCACTAACAAGCTAAGTCACCAGGACTCGCCACATCACTGCCCTCAACCTTTACCTCTTCCCCTTACCTCCTCCCTCCCTTCTTATCTCGTATCTGGCCCTTTCCCCATTTCTCGTCCCTTTCCTCCTCTCCTCTTCAGCCACCTTTCTGCGCTTTCCTCGTCCCTTTTCATCAGTTCCTCGTGCGCTTTCACCCCTTCCTCCCTTCCCTCACCCTCATCTGTATACCAACCCTGTTACAGCCCTATGCATGCTATTACTCGATTTAAATCAATTTCACCGCAGATAAGAACACTTATGTACAGTTCAGAAAATTTATTACTGGAAAAGTTTCATCACGAGAGTCTTCATCAGTCCTAATAGCGGTTGTAAATGGTATGGCGATACCCACCAACTGTGGGTAAGGTCACTCTGTGTATACTCTATGAATGTACATAAATGTTTTTATCCCCGGTGTCTTATTCATCAGTATTCAACTTTTATTCAACTAATATTCAACCTTTAGTCAGTCATTGGGCAATAATGGTAGAACTACCGACAAAATATTAGGTAAATGGACACATATGCAACACTAAAATGTCACATTAGTTGCACTTCTTTTCATTTACCTAACATATTCGGTCATTATTCAACTTATTTAATCATTTATGTAATAATTAATGAAATGCAGTGGGCGTTATCAAGTCAGATTTGTTTGTGGCTTGATAAAGCTCATCGTTTGGGCGAGAGCGTTGTCAGTAAACGATCGCATTATACCGCTTTTGTGTCTGTTTTTCCATAACCTTACTAAGTTGCTTTCTTCTTCTCTCTGGTCACCAGAGATCAGACTGTGTAGCAGCATCTCATACAAGTAGTGATCATCGTTGAAATTTCAACGTTTCTTCTTTTTACTCAGCCATCACGTGGCTCGTCCTCCAAATTTTCGACCGTTCGTCATGAAACACACGCTAGAGCTTCTACAGTAGGCCCGGCGCTGCCAGACGCAAGCCTTTTTTTTTTTCATTTTTCGTAAATATTGATTAATATAAGTTAAATAACCTTAACCAAACCAAACATAACCTAACTAACGATTAATGGGAGTTGGAAATAACAGGAAGTGTTAAAAAATTGACGTATAACGTCACGTATCGTGTTAAAAAAATTGACGTCAGAAACTGAATGAGGACAGATGTGAGTGGGCCTCCCTCATGACAAATGCCAGACGAGGCTGTGTTAAAGGGGATTAAGCGAGAGGTAATTGATTCCTGGGCTCTCAAGCCAAGTAATTTTCTCCCCGGGGAAAGCCAGTCAATTGATTTCAGATGATAATGAGAGAGAGGTGAGTCCCTCGGGAGATATTGTGGGGGAGAGAGAGAGAGAGAGATGGTAATTTGATTCGTTTTATAAGTGTGGTCTGATTTTTTTTGTGTAGTTTGAATGTTTCTATAAGCGTGTTCTGAGTGTTTCTGTAAGAATTGTCTAAGTGTTTCTGTATGTGGGGTCTGGGTGTTTCTATAGGTGATAGTGTGAGCTACAGCTGGAAGAAATTTCACAAATTTATGTGACAGAATAACTTTTGAGAATGGGACACCAAAAGCATAAATCTGACGCTTAAACGCGCGCGCGCACATACGCACACACACGTGCGCACATGCATACATACACACACACACACACACGCGCGCGCACACACACACACGGGCGCACACACGCGCGCACACACACACGCGTACACACAGCTATGACTCGACCCCTGCAACCACAAATAGGTGAGTACACACACACACACACACCACGCTTGACCTTCGACCTAGGCGAGGTCATCACACAGCAGTGAAAAGTCTGCCTTGGATTGACACGAGGCTGACAAGAGTGGTGTGGACATCGTGGCTGGTCCACTGATGTGACAACTGGGACCGCTCATTAACCAGAAATCATTGACTGGAACTGTACGGCCTCACCACCAGATGAATGATGGGGGGAAGGGGTGGAATGTCAGGGCTGCTTTGGGAGTTGGGGTGCTTATGGGGGTTTGGTAGTGGGAGTGTGGGGCGGTAGTCGTAGGGAGGGATGGGTTTACAGTGGATATTTGGATATTAGAGGGACGATCACTTGATATGGAGTCCACAGTAAACTAGCCGCTTTGGCGACAAAATTTAATGAAAATCCTCATGTCCTACTGCTCATAATGTGTAGCTTCTCTTCTGTGAGGTTTGAGTTATTAGGAAGGTTAGAATTGAAATGAGGTTTTGGTAAAGTTTTTATATTGTCTTCTTATCACTTGGGCTGCTTCCAGTTCAAGCAGGGTAACCCAGAGAAGACAACACGCTCACCATTACTCGCTCCACAGTTATCTTTCCAAAAGGGCACAAACTCTGACAAGTCATCGTAACAAGTTAATTTATCAATTACTGTATAGGAAAATACTGCGGATTATTCAGTCAGCCAGGAAGGAGTGCCCACTTGGTGTATGTATTTCTCTACAGAGTGCTGAAAATGCTAATAATATCACTAACAAAGTCGCCAAGAGGAACAATACACTATTCTGTATATGGTTTTCACTGTTTTGTGAGTCTCGCCCAGAAGACTGTTAGAGTGACAGCACATCGCCCTGGAGGAAAGTTTCTCTCATGGATCGAAGCATGGCTGACTAATAGGAAGCAGGAAGCTTACGTAAATGAGGTGAAATCGGAGTGGGGACCAGTCACAAGTGTCGATCACAAGGATCAGTTTGCTACCCTTGTTATTCATAATCTACATTAATGGCCATGATGAGGGAATAAAGTGCGACATGATTAATTTCGCTGACGACACAAAAGACAGGTCAAATTATAGATTCTGAGAATACCATCGAACTTCCAAAGATTTGAACACGTTAATGTCTTGTTCCGAGGTTGCAGATGCAGTTCAGTGTGGAAAGTGCAAAGTCCTATTCCTTGAGAATGAAAAACAACCTTCACTGTTACCAACTAGGTGATGTAAGCTTGATCACACAGAACATGAAAAGGACTTGGGAGTCTTGGTAAGCAGAAGTCTGAGAGGCTATGCAACAGTGTCTAAGCGTGTGCAATAAAGCTAACATATTATAAGAACATAAGAATGGAGGAACACTGCAGAAGGCCTACTGGCCCATACAAGGCAGGTCCTTATCAAAACCACCACTACCTAAGAATTTACTCCTGTACTCACGACACTAATCAAACCCAGCCCCTCCCACTCATATATTTGTCCAATCTCTTTTTAAAGTCACCCAAGGTCCTAGCCTCTATCACCCTACTCGGAAGATTGTTCCACGCATCTACAACTCTGTTCGAAAACCAGTACTTGCCTATGTCCTTTCTAAATCTAAATTTATCCAATTTAAATCCGTTATTTCTCGTTCTTACTTGGTTCGATATCCTCAGTATTTTATTAATATCTCCTTTGTTTATGCCCATCATCCACTTGTACACCTCGATGATATCTCCCCTCATTCTACGTCTCTCCAGAGAGTGGAGATTCAATGCTCTAAGTCTATCTTCATACGGGAGATTTCTTATACTGTAAATCATTTTAGTCATTCTTCTTGTATGTTCTCCAATGAATCTATATCCAGCCTGTAGTAAGGAGACCAAAACTGAGCTGCATAATCCAAATGAGGTCTCACTAGTGATGTATAGAGCTGTAAAATAACTTTTGGACTTCTGTTGCTTATACTTCTTGAAATAAATCCTAGTAATCTGTTAGCCTTATTGCGCACACTTAGGCACTGTTGTCTTGGCTTTAGATTTCTGCTTACCATGACTCCCAAGTCTTTTCACATTCTGTATGATCAAGCTCAACTTCACCTAGTTTATAAATTCGAGGGATATTTTCATTACCAACGACAAGCACCTTACACTTGTCCACATTGAACTTCATCTGCCACTTTTCAGACCAAGACATTAATTTATCCAAATCCTCCTGGAGTTCACTGTTATCCTCCTCAGAATGAATTATACGGCCTATTTTTGTATCATCAGCAAATTTACTCATGTCACTTGCAATTCCTTCATCAAGGTCATTAATGTAAATTATGAACAACAATGGGCCCAAAACTGATCCTTGTGGAACGCCACTAGTGACAAATCCCCATTCAGATTTGACCCCATTAATGGAAACTCTCTGCTTTCTATTGGTAAGCCATGCCTCTATCCATGCTAGAACTTTACCTCCTATACCATGAGCTGCCACCTTTCTTAAGAGTCTCTTGTGAGGTACTCTATCGAAGGCCTTACTGAAATCCAAGTAAACTATATCATATTCTTTATCACTGTCTACTGCCTCAAATGTTTTATTGAAAAACGTCAGTAAATTTGTCAGGCAGGAACGACCTCTCGTAAACCCATGCTGAGATTCATTAATCAAATTATGTTCTTCAAGGTGACTTCTGATAATATCAGCTATAATTGATTCTAATAATTTGCCTACTATAGACGTGAGGCTTATTGGACGGTAATTTGATGGAATGGACTTATCCCCTGATTTGAATATAGGAACTACATTAGCCATCTTCCACATCTCTGGCACAACACCAGTTAGGATGGACGTATTAAACACATTCGTTAATGGCTGACTAAGTTCCATTTTGCATTCTTTAAGTACCCTGGAAAACAACTCGTCGGGTCCAGGGACTTATTTTGCTTCAGTTTATCTATTTGTTTGATAACCATATCCTCGTGACAGTAATATTAGTTAATTTGAATTCTTCAGGAACTGAATAATTGTTAATTTCTGGAATCTCATTTACGTCTTCTTGTGTAAAGACTGACAAAAAATAGTCATTAAATAGAGAACACATTTCCAGTTCGTTATCCGTCAGCTGTCCATTCCCAATTTTCAGAGGTCCTACCTTTTCCCTCACCTTCGTCCTGTACACTTGAAAGAACCCTTTTGGATTAGTCTTTGATTCATTAGCAACCTTAATCTCATAGTCACGTTTAGCCTTTCTAATCCCCTTTTTTACTTCTCTTTTCAGCTGAACATATTGGTCAATAAGGTTAACATCTCCTCTTTTGATGCGCCTATAAATTCCTCTTTTCTCCCCTAATAAATGTTTTAGCCTCCTGTTAATCCATTTGGGATCGTTATTATTTGACCTAAATTCTCTCTGGATTTACATCAGTAAGTATAAGTAACAGAAGTTCAAAGGTTATTTTACAACTCTATATATTATTAATGAGGCGTCGTTAAGATTAGTACAGAATTAATGTAAATGCGATGAAGTGCATGCATAGGAGAATGACACTGTATAAGGAGTCTTCCATACGAAGGTGTAGATTGGGTGACCTGAACCAACACGCTCTTGAAAGACAGAATGAGGAGAGATGTGATTGAAATATACAAGTGGAAGACAGGTTTAAACATAGGTTCTAGGAATATTTGGTTAGAGTAATTCAGAATTAGAAAGGATATAGGAAAATGATGATTTAGCAGTGAAGTTGTGGGTGAGTGTAGCACTCTACCAAGCAGTCATTGACGCTAACATCTTGGACAATATATGCATTCATTATTACGTATAATATATATTTTTTTATTATTTTTCAAGTTAATGTTGGTTTCCTGTTGTTAACATATAAATATTTCCTCTAGAGATATTGTGTCCGAAAGCTTTGAGAATATTGTCCCGTCATAAAGGTTGATCCTCCAGGTAGTTATGGTGAGCCAGGCGATTAACAGGTAGGTGGTGACCAGCGCTCTGACCACGGCTCTAAATGCATAATCATCAGGCGTGACCTTTGACCTCTACTGCAGTTTTAACAAGTATTTGACAAGAGGGTCATTATCATTTTCGGCGACCTGGTCTTGGACCCACCGCTGCTCGGTATAGATCTCGCCCTCACAAGTCCACCAAACAAGTAAAACACATGAGCAATACCTAGTATTGCTCATGTGTTTTACTTGTATGACCTGCCTAGCATGGACTAGTAGGTTGTAGGTTATTTGTAGGTTACTCGTAGTCTCTTCTGGGGAGGGTAAGTGTTACCTCTCTCTCGGCCCGGTCCCAGACCAAGCTTCCTAGTTGCTAAACTGATCGATCAGACTGTTCATGTCCACTGCGAGCAGTCTTACATATGTACCACAACCCGGCTGATCAGGAACCGACTTGAGGAGCTTATCAAGTTCCCTCTTGAAGACTGTTAGGAGCTTCTTGGTAGTTCTCTTTATGCACGAGGGAAGGATGTTGAAGAGTCGTGGTCTCTTCGTCACGAGTGGCTACTCTGTGTTAGGGCTAAAGAAGCCACTCTTGCCGAAACGTATCCCTTAATAAACGTTCTAAATAAATCTGTAGCAGTGTTCCTCTATTCTTGTTCTTATCTATTGCTATTCCTAGCACTTGTACCAAGTAATAGACAAAATATGTTAGGTCAAAGGACACAAGTGCAACTAATGCGACATTTTATAGTGGCAACGTTTCGTTCCCCAAGAGCTTCAGCAAGCCCTAATTTGACAAAGCTCCTGGAGAGCGAAACGACGGTGGTAGAACGACACTAGAAAACATAAATATAGTTGTAAATTACTAACGGGAAATGCAAGAGGTGGTTAGTGCTGCTACAGTCACTGGCAACTTATTATTATATAATATTTATGGTAGATACTGAAGGCGAGCATACCTCTCTTCCAGTTGATCCAGAGAGGTCACCTTCTGTAAATAAGACATAATATGCTGTTTATGTCAGTTTATTGAGAAGACGTTTCACCTTCAGGGACTTTCGTGAATAAAGTCTTTTCAGTGGAGTGCAATAAACCATATAGTGAATATGCAGTGGTATACAATACTGACAGATTGATAAGGCTGGAACACACTATGGAACAATACTCTTCTCCAGGCTGAGGGACTGACCACCTCAAAACTACGTCTTCAAGGGTGATGGACTGATGACATCATCTTCACATCTCTGCTGCTTCTGCAGTTTTCTGTACTCGACTGAAGAAGCCTACTGTGTAGGCGAAACGTTTCGGAATAAAGATACCTAACTGTTGCACATGTGTCTTACTTAACAAACTATATAGTATTGTATCTTATTCGCATTCTTGTTGATTTATTCTACCATCGATAGTCTCACTCATTCACTTATTCATCCATTCACTTACCCATCTACTCACTCATCCGCCCACCCAATATCAGTCACGCAAAATCAGTCACTCACCCACCCACCCTATCAGTCACTCACCCACCCTCTCAGTCACTCACCAATCCACCCACCCTTTCAGTCATTGACTAACCCACCCACCCTCTCAGTCACTCACCCATCCACCTACCCTTTCAGTCATCCACCCACCCACCCAATCAGTCACTCACCCACCCACCCTATAAGTCACTCACCCACCCACCCTCTCAGTCACTCACCCACCCACCCTCTCAGTCAGTCACTCACTCACTCACCCAACGAACACTTGCACACGAGTATCAAACAATCACATCAACTCCTGAAGTGCTAGTAGCTAATCAACAGGTAAGTGTTGATGATCTTGTCAGCAATTAGCAAACATGTGATACTTGGCGGTGACCTTTGACCCCTGCAGCATCAGCAGCAGCAGCAGACACAATCATTAGCAGGTCTGACCTCAGAATCGCACCAGAAAGTAACACGTATTTACGAAGAGAGAGAAGAAAAGAGTCATTATCGTTACTTCCTTTTGAGGGATCTGTGACCTTACGTGATCTCATGGGACATCGCTTGACCTCGCCTCACCCCATTTGACCCACGCATGACCTTGTTTAAGCCCGTTATGAGCCATTGGTAGTGAAATGTGCAATATAGAGAAGTCATCCACTCCCTCCCTAAAATTTCAAATAAAATTCAAACTAGGGTTATTGGATGTGACTGGCTTGGGACAGTAGATGAGTTTGACCTACCTAGCATGGACCAGTAGGCCTGCTGCAGTGCTCCTTCTTTCTTATGTTCTTATGATGGTATGTCTGTACCCCTCACTCCCAGACAACCTTCCCTATCCGCCGCGTCCCTCTCATTACCCATCCCAGCAGCAGTAGTGGCCTGGATCAAGGGATTAATACCACACACTGCATTAACACCTAAGTGACAGCAGTTTACAGAAGATTAAAGAACGGGTGATAATCCAAGCTCGTGTCTGGAGATGGGTATGTACACGCGCGCGCACGTACACACACACACACACACACACATGGTGGCTAGTGCTCTTGCTTGACGCATGGAGGGCCCGGGTTCAATTCCCAGCGGGGCCGAAACATTTTTCGAAGTGTTTCGTTACATACACACACACACATACATACAACAGGCCTAGTGTCTAATCGACATGTGCCTAGGACAAAATGGTAACTAACTAACTAACTAACACACACCATCTCTGGAACATTCTGTCTCTGTCCACCTTGTCAATTCCTCTCATTATTTTATATGTCGTTATCATGTCCCCCCTATCTCTCCTGTCCTCCAGTGTCGTCAGGTCGATTTCCCTTAACCTCTCCTCATAGGACATACCCCTTAGCTCCGGGACTAGTCTTGTTGCAAACCTTTGCACTTTCTCTTGTTTCTTTACGTGCTTGGCTAGGTGTGGGTTCCAAACTGGTGCTGCATACTCCAATATGGGCCTAACGTACACAGTGTACAGGGTCCTGAACGATTCTTTATTAAGATGTCGGAATGCTGTTCGTAGGTTTGCTAGGCGCCCGTATGCTGCAGCAGTTATTTGGTTGATGTGCTCCTCAGGAGATGTGCCTGGTGTTATACTAATCCCCAGATCTTTTTCCTTGAGTGAGGTTTGTAGTCTCTGGCCCCCTAGACTGTACTCCGTCTGCGGTCTTCTTTGCCCTTCCCAATCTTCATGACTTTGCAATTGGTGGGGTTGAACTCCAGGAGCCAATTGCTGGACCAGGCTTGCAGCCTGTCCAGATCCCTTTGTAGTTCTGCCTGGTCCTCGTCCGATTGAATTCTCCTCATCAGCTTCACCACATCATCTGCAAACAGGGACACTTCGGAGTTTATTCCTTCCGTCATGTCGTTCACAAATACCAGAAATAGCACCGGTCCTAGGACTGACCCCTGTGGAACCCCACTCGTCACAGGCGCCCACTCTGACACCTCACCACGTACCATGACTCGCTGCTGTCTTCCTGACAAGTATTCCCTGATCCATTGGAGTGCCTTCCCTGTTATCCCTGCCTGGTCCTCCAGCTTTTGCACTAATTTCTTGTGTGAAACTGTGTAAAACGCCTTCTTACAGTCCAAGAAAATGCAATCCACCCACCCCTCTCTCTCTTGTCTTACTGCTGTCACCCTGTCATAGAACTCCAGTAGGTTTGTGACACAGGATTTACCGTCCCTGAAACCGTGTTGGCCGTCGTTGATAAACTCATTCCTTTCTAGGTACTCCACCACTCTTCTCCTGATAATCTTCTCCATGACTTTGCATACTATATATGTCAGTGACACCGGTCTGTAGTTTAGTGCTTCATGTCTGTCTCCTTTTTAAAAAAATGGAACTACATTTGCTGTCTTCCATACCTCAGGTAGTCTCTCTGTTTCGATAGATGTGCTGAATATTGTTGTTAGAGGTACACACAGCGCCTCTGCTCCCTCTCTCAGGACCCATGGAGAGATGTTATCCGGCCCCATCGCCTTTGAGGTATCTAGCTCACTCAGCAGCCTCTTCTCTTCTTCCTCGGTTGCATGTATTGTGTCCAGCACTTTGTAGTGTACCCCACCTCTCTGTCTTTCTGGAGTCCCTTCTGTCTCCTCTGTGAACACTTCTTTGAATCTCATGTTGAGTTCCTCACATACTTCACGGTCGTTTCTTGTGATCTCTCCTCCTTCCTTCCTCAGCCTGATCACCTGGTCCTTGACTGTTGTTTTCCTCCTGATGTGGCTGTACAACAGCCGTATGTGTGTGTGTATTCATGCGTGCGTGTGTTTATGCTTGTGTGTGTGTTTATGCTTGTGTGTGTGTGTGTACTTTCCTATTTGTGGTTACAGGGGTCGATTCACAGCTCCTGGCCCCACCTCTTCGCTGGTCGCTGTTAGGTCCACTCTCCCTGCTCCAAGAGCTTTATCATACCTCTTTTTAAAGCTATGTATGGACCCTGCCTCCACTACATCACTCTCCAGATTGTGTGTGTGTGTGTGATAGTTTAATCTGTGCGTCTTTCACGGGTGACTATACTTGATGGATGACATGTATTCGTGCGTTGATGAAGCATGTATTAGTGACAGTATTTCAGAACACTCCTCATTCTCATACCTCAGACCCCCCCCCCTCCCTCTAAGTATCCACTTATCTCTGCCTGTAACTTTCACAACTATGAACAGTGATAACTGCAGCTTCGACACAGGAAGACACTAACTAAGCATCTCAGTTAATGCGTTTCTTATCCTCCTCTACATCATTTTTCTTCCTTATGTCAGGAGCCTACTAGTCAGCAGCTGTAATGCAGAACGTGCTTTTATTTTAGGCGACGTTTCACACATGATTAAGCCTTATCTGCTCCTGAGCGAAAAGTCGTTTTTCTTGTTGGAGAATAACTATCGCAAAAAAAAAAATCTTTTATGTTTTCTTTCAATTCTGACCTTCCTCTATTTTTCTTTCTTTACGTTCTTTCTTGGTGCTCATTTTCTCTTTTTTTTTTTTTACCTTACCTCCTTATTCTTCTTTCCTTCTTTATCAGATTTTTCTTCCTTATTAGAGTTGATGTAAACTTCCTTGGCAATGGATCGTTCACTTCTTCATTGATTTTCTGTCAGGTCCTCCTCCACAGCCTCTCACACCTCCATCACAGCCTCTCACACCTCCTCCACAGCCTCTCACACCTCCTCCACAGCCTCTCACACCTCCATCACAGCCTCTCACACCTCCTCCACAGCCTCTCACACCTCCATCACAGCCTCTCACACTCCTTCACAGCCTCTCACACCTCCTCCACAGCCTCTCACACCTCCATCACAGCCTCTCACACCTCCTCCACAGCCTCTCACACCTCCATCACAGCCTCTCACACCTCCTCCACAGCCTCTCACACCTCCTCCACAGCCTCTCACACCTCCATCACAGCCTCTCACACCTCCTCCACAGCCTCTCACACCTCCATCACAGCCTCTCACACCTCCTCCACAGCCTCTCACACCTCCATCACAGCCTCTCACACCTCCTCCACAGCCTCTCACACCTCCTCCACAGCCTCTCACACCTCCATCACAGCCTCTCACACCTCCTGAAAGATAGAGAGTTGCCTTCTGAATGTCACATTCAAGGCTATAAATTATTCCACACTGATAGGGTCAACAGGAAGGGTGGTGGAGTAGCGATGTATGTTAGAGACAATTTAAATTGTTGTGTTAGACAAGATATAAAATTAGAAGGTGCCAGAATCTGTTTGACAGCTTAGGGCCGTAAAACTTTTCTTTGGGGTATTTTTCAGGCCCCAAAACTTGATAGGGGGCAGTAACCCAGGGGTGAAATTGTAAGGCATCTACACATGAAAATGTTTTGCTAATGGGAATTTCAACTTTTTGACAAATTGACTGGAGCAATTTGACGGGAAAATTTTGAGTCATACTTTTTGATACGATTCAGGTTTTTTGAAACAGGGGGGGCAGAACCAACTAGAGGAAATAACCCAGACTTGGTTCTTTCCCGCAGGGAATCGCTAATTAATAATCTTGAGGTTAATGATGAGCTTGGGGAAAGTGACCAAAACACTCGTTTTAATATATCTGGAAATTTCCCCAATAATTGCAACGTTCTGTCCCCCACTTCCGCCTGGCTATTTAAGGACTGAAAAACCTGGGAGGTTGAATTTGGGAAAGACCTGACAGGGTCATAGGTTGGGATTGCCAAATGACGTTTTTCCAGAATAGTTCAGCTGTCAGACAACATGTTCCCAAAAGGGGAAAACAGATAAACAAAAATGATCCTAAATGGATCAACAAAGATTAAAAAATCCTTTCAAAAGAGGGCATATATAGGCAAAACAAAAAGGAAGGGGCAATTAATCAATATATTCAGTTAAAGAGAGAAATAAAAAGGAAATAAGAAAAAAAAAAGACTATGGGTTTAAAAAATTAAGAGAAAACGAAGACTAACCCAAAAAGGGTTTTTTTTGGTATAAGAAGTGATTAGGGGAAAAATAGGGCCCCCTAAAAGTTACTGGGGCAGCTCACCGTCAGTGATAAGGAAATTTTAGAATGTTTAACAATTTTCAGTTTTTTCACAGGAAGATACTGGAATTCCAGAAATAATAAATTTTGTAGAACAGGACGATAAAACTTTTCACGATTAGGGGTCAAGTG